>JAHWFP010087886.1:0-12501 GCA_023313725.1 Lithobius niger | reverse complement strand
GCTGGATTTTGTTCACGGCTATTTGGACTTATTGAAAATCCCGAGATTGCAGTATAAAAATTTAGTATAGTGCATTCAGCTAGCGGCAAGGCCTCTTGTCGGAATTAGCCGTGTTTTGAGTAATTTATTGGTTAACGCAGAAACGTAACGTTGTTTTGAGACTGTTTAAGGCGCCTGTTACTTTTAGTATTTACATTTCATTCGGAATTTTTTTTAACAGTACCAACATTTCAGTAGTTGAGTAACACTGTTTGATTTTTTTTTTATTCAATTCTGTGGCCGATTGCAGTGACACGTTTTACGAGATTGGACCTTAAAAAAACTTTACAGTGTAATTTTATATGGATTTGGTCTAGACTAGTTGCTATTAGTAAACGTTACTTGGTGTTAAAATTTTGAAATTTTAAAGTTTAGAATTTTGCAAGGACGGACAAATATTTTTTTCCACTATTAAAACTGATATATTTATTTAAAATCGGTAACCTACATTTAGACTTATAAGTTGCATTTGCCATTACGAGTTTATTTTTATTTTTTGAGCTGCTATTGGTTTTGTGTTAGATGTTTTACCAGTGAAGGTGCAAACTAGTTACGATTTAAGTTGAAAGCAGTATCCAAACCAGGTAGTGTTCAGCTACAGAACACGTAAGAATTTTTATTACGGTTTGTTACCCTCAGTTGGCTTCGTGACACATTTTGTTTGATTTGGCATTTATAACAATTATAGACGGTTACTCGAAACAATTTTATAACAAACCGATAGTTTTGGGGAATAAGATACACAGTATCACTATTACATTTGGGATATTTTTGTCCTGGGAAATTAGTGTTTAAGACGCGTGTTTTGATTTTTGGGTTATATTTAGTGGATGTAGGTTAAATTGTGATTTTGCATCGTGATCTCGCTCATTACGGGCCAGACTTTTGTTAAACGGGAAAGTAACAAGGATTTGTTTGAACCTATTGTTATTTCGTCATTTTGGTGGACGTAGGCGTATCATAATTCATACCGTTGACTCTTACTACTAGTATTATGAGCAAAATGGAAGAACATACCGGAATACCTCCATCCGTTCTCCCACAGGGACATCCTAGTACGTCGGAACGTATGGAAACAGTCGGAAATGAGGTTAGAAATGTGTATGGATCACCCTCAGCCGTAGATACGTGTTTAAGTGCACAAAATCCTGTTCATAATGAGGAAACAATGCAGGATATTATAAGACATTCAGTGGGAAATCAGAACAACTTAGCAGATATTGGGGAGGTTAACATTTCAATCATGAGCAAAGTTTTAGTGACTTGGTTGCAAGAAAATAATGATTTATTTAGACAATTATTAGAGCAATACACAAACAATCCTTTGGGATGTTCCGGGAATTTCTGAATGCATTTCATTCTCAGCAGTCAGACTCAATTTTAAACCATATGAAACTGTTGGAAAAATTGCGCTCTGCAAAAGAGGCAGTAACTTAATTTCCTCGATGTGTTCACTTTTCTTTTGATGTGTGAGAATCTAAGGAAGGTAGACCCTACATTGCCCGGCTGGGAATTAATTTCCGCGGCATGTAGCAGATGTACGGGTGAAGCAGCAAGTTTTTTGGCAATAAATCCTCAGGTCACTGATTTGGGTGATTGGGAGGAATTTGCGGATGCACTTATAGACCGATTCGGTCGTGGTGATAAGGCTATTACTATTGCGAAATTTTGTCGTACTAAAATAAACGAGGGAGAATCATTCAGGTCTTTTGTTGATAGGTTAGAACGTATGACTAGGGTCATTTGGGCGGTCAGACCTAGCGACAGCACGGAGCGGAGGTTGCGGACATTAAAAGCAAAGGATGAAGGATTACAATTAGTATTTCTTCAGGCTATGCCACCGGGAATTAAAGCTCATTTAGTGGCAGTCGAGCCGCTGTCATTTTAACGCATGTATTTGGAAGCCATTTTGAAGCATTCTATTATAGCAGGTCGTATAAGCGGGAATACGTTGGACTCTTCAGGTACTCTTGCCGCAGTTTCAAGCAGAGTACCAGCTGTAGAAGGTGGTGCGATTATTCTCGAATCAGGCTCAGTATTAAAAATAGTGGAGAAATTGGAGAAAAGTATAAATAAGGTTCATAGCACTTCAGTCATTTTAAGTAAAACTAGAGTAAGCACGGTTGTCACAACCTCACTTGGGAATAAAATTTGTTACCGTTATTTAGGGCATGGCCATCTGAAACGGGATTGTAAAACTAAGGACGAAACCTTACAGAATGTGAGACAACGTAATAAAAGCAAAGGGTTACAGTATTGGGCTTAACGACAGGTAACAAGGAAAATCGCGGTGGTAATCAGTTTCGGGGAAATAATCGTGGTAAACGGGAAAATTATTTTTCTGGATTTGAAACTAGGGATGCAGTTTCAGTAGTAGTTATGGTAACGGAGGCCAAAAGCAACAACAAAATAATTACAAGAACAACCGCCAGCAACAACAGCAAAATAACCAACAAACTCGTGTTCCACAGGGCCAAAATTTTAACCAAAATCAGGTTCCACAGCATGCTACTCAGTGTGAACAGGTGAGCGATTCTGATCAGGTTAACGATCAGTCAAAAAAAACACGGGTTGATAGCCTGAATAAAAACAGGGATTCTAGGCTACATTCCCCACAGCAAAGACAGGGTAATAACGACAACAAGCAGTTCATTAGCTCTGTTCATGCTCAAACTCCTGTTGTTCCAGAAGTAAATGGAGATAGACATCATAAACTGGCAGTAAAACCAGTTAATTCAATTTCCAATGATCAGGCCGATAAATTATTGCTTAAATTGTATGCAGATGTCGAATGGTATCAACAGAAATTGGCCTTACCCGATAGAATGCTAACGCTACCTCGTTTAGCTTCTTACTACGGTAAAATTCCCTCAAAGTATGTCGCACCTGCGGTCGAAAATAATCAAACTTTATCTGCTGATTTTGAGGCAATTTTGGAAACAGTAAACAGTAAATATGGTTTGGAGTGTGATTCAGTAATAATTACTTTGTTTGAAGATGGAATTGATTCCACTAGTTTTCATTCAGAATTAAATCAAGTAGAATCAAATAAGCCTATTGTATTAACTTTATTAGGTCAAAAACGCACGTTGCAGTTCCGTCATGTTGACGAAACATTTTTTAAAAACGAGGTCGACATGCCTTCAGGTACTTCTATAGGTATTTCTAGTGAAACTCAAAACAGCTGGAAAATTAGGGTTCCTATTGTTTCGGGGATTGTGGAACCAACTATTTGCTTGACTTGCTGGAATAGCAAGGGCGCAACTAAATCAGATTGCTCGCCGGCTCTTTTTCAATCTCTAAGCGAGAACAGCGATCTGCTTACGAGCGTCCCGGCTTCAGAGTGGGAAATGGTACAACCAACGCCATCTAGACGCAGCGTTACTAACTAGAAGTGAAAACGAAGACTTAGCTGACTTAGAGTTTAGCGAGGAGCAGTCGTCGCTTAATGAGGAAAGCATTCCTACTTGCAGTGTTCGCAACACTGTAAAAACTAAATTCTCTCGTCCACGTTTAGTATTTAATATTGGTGGTAGGCCTAAGGTATGTTTAATCGACACTTTCACTTTTGGATAACACTACAGCTCACAGAATGCTTAAGGTTATGAGAAGTGGTTCACGTTTAGTTGATTTGGAAACACCCGTAAACCTCGTAGGCGTGGGAAATCGCCAAATAAGAGCAGTTCGGAAAATAATTACATCTATTTCTAAAAGTAATTTTTCGAAACAACAAGAGTTCATCATTGTTCCCGAATGTTTGGGAAAATTTCTGAACTCCTCGGTTACGATTTCCTGTCTACGCAACCAAATTCGGTAGCCATAAACTGCACTGATAATGTTTTGAACATCGGCGATTTAAAATACTTTTTTTTTCGATTGTCACCATCTGCTAATGAAGCTCACTGAGAAAAACTGAAAGTTTATATGAGGAGTAGAAGAGGACCAAGCTCTTAAGTATTTAAAAGCAGGCTATGGTAGATGCTGCAACACTTAAACACCCTGACTTTACTAAGCCATTTTTCTTGAAACAGATGCAAGTTTGATTTCAACGGGAGGTGTGCTGTCTTAGATACACGGAGGCATAGAGTAGCCACTAGCCTACACTTCCCGAACTCTCTCACCTGCTGAACGTAAAGAATCTACAACTACTAGGGAAATTCTAGCGATTATTCATTCTATTGACGCATTCCGCGTTTACCTTCTAGGTAAAACTTTTTTTAAACTACGGACCATGTTGCAGTGTGCTACCTTTACTGTAGTTCCTCTTTACCTCCTAAATTAGAGAGAATTTTACTTAATTTACGTGAATATGACTTCGTATTACGTCATAAACCAGGTAGGCTACTTGCTGTCTCCGACGAGCTATCCAGAATCGAGATTCCTATCGCTGTGTTGAGCAGCCAGTTTCCAGACTGGACAAGACAGCACCTAGCGGCAGAACAGAGAAACAATCCTTACCTTAGGGAGAGTTTACATCATTTGGCAGATAGATCAGCAGACGACTTGATCGATGCATTTAATAAACGAAGTATTTTCTTTAAGGATTACGATGGAATCTTGTATAGGATTAGATTAGCAGATCCAAAGCAGGGCCGAATGGAGAATTTGAGTCAAATGTGCATTCCCCGCTCATTAGTGAATTTTTGTATTAGGGACTACCATTCAGCCCCTGCGGCTGGCCATTTCGGCAGAAAACGAACTTATGAACTAATTAGTCTTCATTGTTACTGGCCTAACATGATGGATGATATCGCTGACTACGTGAAGACATGCCAGTTTGCCAAGCCTATATGAGACCCAATAAGCCTTACAAAGCTAAGCTTAGAGCCTACACGCAGATACAGAGGCCAGGTTATTCATGGAGCCTGGACTTGGTGGGTCCACTCAACACTAGCGACGCAGGAAATTCCTACATACTCGTAATGATAGATGACGTCATTGCAGTCGGAATTCCAAATAAAGGTAGAAACTGTTGCACATAAAGTATTTACAAGGCTTATTGCAGTATTTAGCTGCCCCAATGTAATCCGCAGCGACAGAGGTTCTGAATTTGTCATTAACTTCATGGCTTGATTAACAAATTTGTTTAATATTAAACAGATAAATTTCACCCCCAACGTGTCTTGGGTGGGCGGGCTCATAGAAAATACGAACAAACAAGTTGAGACAATTTTGCATAAAATTGTTGCACACTGTCCAAACGACTGGTGTAGATATTTACAAATGGCTACAATAGCACTAAACTGTAGTCCTAACTCTTCTACATTATTGTCAACACATTATATGCATTTCGGGACAGAATTTAAATTACCTACCTCGTTGGCTTTTGAACCACCCAGAATTTGCTACAATAACGACGATTACGTTGTTCATCTAGAGAGTAAACTACAAGCAGCATTCGAGGTCTCAAGGGTGCACAACTGGAAAGCGGTAGTGAGGCAACAGAATTTCTACTATAGAACGGCTCGCCCTATCGGTACCTTGTGGACGATTACATACTTTTGAAACAATGGATTGGAATTAAACAGGTGTCTCAGAAATTAATTAAAGCATGGACAGGGCCGTTCAGGATTATGGAGTTCATAAACGATGTAATCGTACGCGTAGTACACTTTTTAGACCCCGATAAAATACTTAGAGTACATTTAAACCATTGCAGACCATGGTTCCTAAGAAGCAGTAACCAACCTATACCTTTCAACGGCATGACAGACCTTGAAATGTCGATGCAGATTAATGGTGAATTATCGGAGTCTGAAATAAAATTACAAGAATTCATACAACAACAGTTGGAGGATCCGTCAGACCATCTTTCAGAAATGAGTCCACCCGTTTTCGCACCGTCAACAACAGACAAAACAACTGGTAATCCGAGGGTTAGCCTATCGAATAAACGCAAGCACGTCGAACCACGTTCGGCCGCAAAATTACAAGACAAACATAGAAAACTAAATGAAGAATTATATGAGCAAAGATTTCGAGGCGCTACTCACGGCTATAACACTCGTAGTAATAAGATTACACCAGAAATTAGGCTTCGTAGGCAAATTGACGAGGCAAAAATGGATGAAGATAGCGTGTTTATCCTTGTAAGGAGAAGGGAAACATGGCCGCCGTCCTTGCGTTCTAACTCCGTAAACCCCGTAGCACAAGAATTACCAGCACTCGCTCGTGTCCTTGTACGGAAGGCTCAGAGTAGCACTCACACTTTTGCATTTTGCGATGTTTTCTGAAAATTTTCTGTTATTTATGGAGAAAACGGTAGTATGTTCAAGTGTAATGGACTCACTCGGGATACGGACATTTCAAATTAAATCAGGTATATTCATATAAATTGCATTTTTTTTTTACATACAGTATACAAAATACTAAACAGCACCAGATCGGGGCAGATCGGGGCAGAGGTCAAATGTGATATCGAAAGTATTTCTTGGGAGCTCCACTCCGTCTGGGCCGAGTCCGTCAGCAAGACCCCCCCCCCATCCCTCATCCATGTGTTCCAATAGTCCACCGATTAAAAACCCACTTGGGAATAGGTTCCGGAAGGAAGAGCGGATGACATGGCCTGAGGGCTGAACAGGTGCTCAGTCGGCAACCTTTGACCTACCCGTGGTAGCGGCTCATCTCTTAACCCCCTCCCCTCCTCTCCGAAAGGAGGAGAAATAGCTTGCTTACTCAAGCATAGCGCATCAGCGATAAGAGGGGTTACAAATGGGTCAGGTTGGTCGAACCTTGTTTACGGAAATAAGGAAGGGTAAAAACCAACGTTGGCTTCCTTGCATAGTTAAAAGCAAGAAATATACTAAAATAGTAATGAATGAACAGTATAAAGTTGTTCCTTCAAATTTAAGGAAAATTTTATTTGGTCAAACATATACATAAAAGTGCATTTTTTTTGCAAGAAAATAACATTTTTTTATGTATATCTTCCAGGAGTGTAATAAAAGATTGACACAGGGAGGATGGAGTAAAAGGAGCTTTGGATGTGGAAATGGACATGTGATGTCCTTGGTGGGGACACACCTTAGCCCAGCGTGGGCACCAATGGTAATAAACACACGGACTACCAGAGTGTAGGCTACAGCTGATAAGACAGCGAACTTCCTGCTTAATTCCCTTTATGTATACAATTATAACAGGAAGTCATGTGATGCAACTTAATACAATATATAATTATGAAATAGCCTATTAGTAGTTAAAGGGGTATCTTGGTAGGTTAACATATTGACATGAAATTGATGGCTGCCATTGTGGAGCACACAAGTGACGACTCCACAATGCAGCGAGCGAAAAAAAAACAGAAAAAAAAATCTAAGCCTAGCTGGAAATAAAATCTTAATTACGAAGGCAAGATGTATTTTTTAGTGCACTACCTATTTTTAAAGAAAGATACATAATTTTTCGCTTTCGAGGAAAAACTAAACACTATTTTTGAAAGCTGTTTTACAAAAATAAAGAACTGAAGATGTACATGATTACGCAAAAAATTAAACATTAATAAACTGACTGAAAACTTGCCAGTTTTTAATTTCTGTTTTGATTTCTGGAGCAATTTTACAATAAATTCAATTAAAATTGTCAGTGTTGTTTTAATTTTCGTAGCCTTTTTTGATTAATTTTCTTTTTGCAGCAACCATTTCTGCAGCTTAAACGCTACAGCGTTGCTGTGGAGAACATCTGGCATTCGAGAATTCGGTGCCAAAGAAGTTGCTTTGGATTAGGCTTCACCGGAGTGGGAATTGCGGCTGCAAGCAATTTTTTGTTCCGATGTCTGAAGTATTTAGGTACATGAAAAGACTAAAAGATACAAAAAAGATAAAATCGTGAAATCAATTTTTCACACGAACAACAATATACACTTACATTTTTACCTAATTTTAAAGGTGGACATTTTTAAAATTAACAGAGCCAATTCTCTGCACGAACAACTAGGGGACAAAACGTTTTAGCGTTACTCGCTACAGTTTAAAAAGAACTATCATTTAATTCATATATAACGGATTACAACAAAAAAAAAACGAAGAAGTTGTAGCCAAATGGTAATTTTGCAAAAAAACTACAAATTGAGCTTGTCTGGAGCTCTACGCAGTCTCTTTGAACGATGAGCATTTTGAAGCTGCGCTGCAATATCAACCTGTGTTGGTGATAGCACAACTTTGCGTTTATTGGGATTCGGTTTCGCTTTTTTGTTAACATGACCTGGCTTCGGTGGTGATTGCTTAGTGGATGGTGACGTAATAATCGATGGAGATTGCGACCTTTCTGGCTTAGAATTTCCTTCAAGAGGGGCGCTGGTAGTAGCCAAAGGTGATTGGTTATTTACGTTAGCAGACTCATCCACTTCGTGTGCGTGGGGTAATTTCGCTGGAGATTTCCTGCCACCTGGTGACTTGCGATGTAAATTCTCAGGTGATTTTTCAAGCTGTTGGATTGGTGGAATTTTTCCCTCAGTAACAGAAATTGACTTTCTGGACTGGCCGAGAGATCGACGCTCAGGAACTACGTCAGCGAAACTTGGCTTTTCACGTTGTTTGCCGCCAAAAGACATGCGTTTGAAATTTGAGTGATCTTGCTCATTATGCATGGAGAAATTACTGCTTTTCGCCGTCGAAACAAGTGCGTTTGGAGGCTGTTCTGGATAATCATTTTCCGCGGTATGTAACCTTAGCTGTTCGCGATGTTTGCGAATCGTATTACCGTTAGTATCAACGATAGTATAGGACTGATTTTCACATTTTTGGTTAATCATACCGACTGACCACAGCCTGTCATTTGTCGTTGAAAAGTCACGATACCAAACCTTTTCACCTATTTGATACGTTTTCAACTCACGATGGTGGGTGCTCTGTACTTGTTTTAATTGTTTACGGCGTACGGCTGCAATAGGGTCAGGGAACAATAAATCCAGCCGAGACTTTAATTCTCGGTTAAAATATAATTTTCCGGGTGTTGCTTGCGTGGTAGCGAAGATAGTGATTCGTGCTGATAACAAGTAAGAATTTATACTCTCTTGAATAGTAGACCCCTGGCGCCGCGCGGCCTTGTAGACTCTCTTGAAATTACGGACGTATACCTCAGCCAAACCGTTGGTCCAAGGCGCAAAACTTGGCCCGGTCATGTGCCTAATTCCGTTGGATTTTAACCAACTTTGGAATTCTGCTGACAAAAATTGGGCAGCATTGTCCGTAACTAAGCTGTCCATTAAACCATATAAAGCTATATGATTGTTTAAAACGTCAATGACACGCGCGGACGTTGTTGACTTCATTTTATGCACAAAAGGAATTTTTGAATGTGCGTCTACAAGAATGAAAAACATGTAATTGTCCATCAGCCCCAAAAAATCAGCGTGTAAGCGATTATTTGGTTTTAGTGGATATTCCCACGTATGCTTAGGACCTGACGTTTGAGTATCTTTATACTCTTGACAATTTTGGCATGATTTGACTTTATTTTCAATGTCAGAGTCAATCTTAGGCCACCAGACTTTTTGTCTAGCTAAACTTTTCAATTTAACTATGCCTAAGTGAGCACTGTGTAGATCTTTCAAGATTTGTCTCCGCAAGGCCTTCGGCACCAGGACTCTATAGCCCCAAAATAAGGTTTCGTTTTCGACAGATTTCAGCACGACGTGTGAAGTACGGTAACAGATCGGGAATTTCGCATTTGTCAGGCCAACCATGGTTCACATAACGATAAACTTTTGAAAGGATTTTATCACGTTTACTTTCAAGAAAGAGTGTCTCGTTTAAAACTGGAAGATTAGAAATAGTTTCTAAAGCAAGAATATTGTACTGCTCTTCTGCTTTCTCGAATTCCTCGGTATTTGGGAGGGGAAGGCGCGATAAAGCGTCTGCCGTCAAATTAAGTTTACCGGGAATGTGTTCGAATTCGTAATCGTAAGCATTAGGCATCACTGCCCAACGCTGAACCCTGGCGGCTGCCATCTGCGGTATTCCCTTTTTAGGGCCAAAAATCCAAACTAAAGCCTTCTGATCAGACTGCAGTATGAATCGCTGACCATAAACGTATTCATGAAACCGTTTCACTCCCCAAGCCACGCTGAGTGCTTCCCGGTCAAAATGCGAGTAGCCTGTTTCCGCTTGAGTGAGTTTACGTGAAGCGAAAGCTATTGGCCGTGATTCACCGTTTTTCATGACATGCATCAGGCACGCGCCGACCCCGTAGGGTGAGCCGTCACAAACGAGTTTGAGCTTTAATTTCGGATCGTAATGAACCAGAACTTTTAATTTAAGAAATAATTCTTTTACTTTACTCACGGCTCGGTCGCATTCTGCCCCCTAAACCCACTTCACACTTGGGCTTAAGAAACGTGTTACTGGTGACAGAATATGAGCGAGATTTGGTAGATATTTTGAGTAATGGTTTACAAAACCCAGAAAGCTCTGTAGCTCTTGAATACATGTTGGGTTAGGAGCGTTTGTGACTGCTTCGATAACCTCAGGGAGTGTATGCAAGCCTTCTGCATTTATCATGTGGCCTAAATATTTTAATTCAGGCCGCGACAGTTTGCACTTCTCGATCCTAAGTTTGGCTCCTGCATCTTGTAAAGCATTTAATAGTTTATTTAACGAATCGTCATGCAAACCCCCCTTCCCGCTCACCAGGATGTCATCATAAAACAGGAGACATTTGGGGATTTTACTGGTGATTTGAGTCGTTACCCTCTGGAAAATTCCAGGACTGGACGCCAGGCCCAGGGGTACGCGAAGCCATCTAAACAAACCCAGGGGTGTATTTATTGTCAAAGCTTCTTGTGACTCTTTGTCGAGTTCAATTTGCAGAAATGCAACCTTAAGATCGATAAGGGAAAAAGTATCACTGCCTGCTAATTCACTGAATAATTCTGCGGCCGTGGGAACTGGATAGTGGTCGACTTCGAGTTGAGGGTTCACGGTGGTTTTATAATCCCCAATCACTCGGATTTGACCATCCGCCTTGTGAACTATGACGATCGGCGTAGACCACTGAGAAGTTTCCACAGGCTCTAGAATTCCAAGGCCAACCAATCTACGAATTTCTTGGTTAACCTTTTCTTTGAGTGCTAACGGAACCGGTCTTACACGACTGTACACAGGCTTGGCATCAGGTTTTAAATGAATTTTGGCTTTAAAATTCTTAAACTTACCCATGCCTTCAGAAAATAGCTCCGGGAAACCCTTCACTATTTCGGAAGTGTCAACTGGCGTAATGCTAGTTTTAATTTTCTTAACACTTTTCTTAGGTTTCACTTTCGTTTGTAGGTCGTAAAAAGGATGGAAATTAACTCGAAAAATAGAAAGCCAATCCGTTCCCATTAATGCAGGTTTACATAATTTTGAAACTAAAGCATCCAAATGTTCGATTTGACCTTGAACTCCAACCTTCAGACTTACAGTGTAAATCGTGTTCTCAATTCCGTCAGTGTATGAGTGTATCGAGTACGGACTGAGTTTTAAAGGACAGTCCGCAAAATATTTTTGATGCCACTCAATAGGGATAATGGATGCATCTGCCCCGGAATCAAGTTCCATTTCTAGCTTGACACCATTAAGGCTGACTGGCATTTTCCATTTATGGATATCATAGAATTAACTACTACTATTATTTTGTTGGTTTGTAGGGGAATTGAAATCTGGTCCGCAGCCTGACTCAGTCCAAGAGTATTATTTTTCAGTACAAGATAGTCGTTGTCTGAATCGTTATCAGACCCGGAACCAGACTCTGAATTTTCGGCTTCAACACTATCACTTTCGCTATCGCGTTCGAGTTTGTTGACGCGTTTTTTGTAGCTATACTTTTGTTTTGTGTTCGGCCTAGCCTTAAAATTTGTGCTAGAACTTGCTTTAGGGTGGTCGAGTGATTTTAAAGTTCTATTCGAATGACTAGCTTTTCGGCACACAGCTTTTAAATGGCCGACAGTGTAGCAACGGCCACATGTATAGTCTCGATATTTACAACGTGTTTTCATGTGGCCATTTTTGCCACAACAATAGCAAATGAAACCCTTAGTGGATTTAGGCCTACTTGATGTTTTGCCC
Organism: Lithobius niger; assembly: GCA_023313725.1. NCBI lineage: Eukaryota > Metazoa > Arthropoda > Chilopoda > Lithobiomorpha > Lithobiidae > Lithobius > Lithobius niger. The sequence goes on along the minus strand of JAHWFP010087886.1, from coordinate 421 downwards.
GATTTTTTAGCTACGTAGTTAACAGCTTTAGAATGGCTTCTCAAAATGCTTTGGTCTGTTTCAGCAGATTCTAAGGATAAAGCTAAGGATGTTGTAGCCTTTAAATCCAGAGTCTGCTTCAACAACTCGCGTTGAATGACTTCTGATTGGATCCCCCCAATTAGGCGATCCCTAATCATTTCGCTGTTAATGTCTTTAATTTTTGCGAAGTCACAATACTTCGTCATTAGCTTTAAGGCAGCTAAATATTCCCCGATACTCTCATCTGATTTTTGCGATCTTCTAAAGAATTTAACACGCTCAGATACCACTGAGGGCACTGGCTCAATGTAGTCTAAAACTTTTTTAACGAGCTCATCAAATGTTAATGAGTCGGGCAAATCAGGTGAGAGGATATTAAGAATTCTATCAAACATTTTCT
>JAHWFP010087885.1:7146-17311 GCA_023313725.1 Lithobius niger | reverse complement strand
TACGATAAATTTACATTGAAGGTGAATAATAAGGAGATTGGTGCGTCACGAAAGTTTTTCAAGAGAAGCTTCCAAGCCGTTTCCAAAGAGAGAAAAAACTTAAAATACAAGTTTCCTTCGATTAATAAATTGATGGTTTAAAATGCTGCGTGTTTAACCACTACAGGAAAACATGCAACCGTAAAAAAAAAAAGATTTTGTTAATGGCACAAATTAGCTTTCTTTAAAAAAGTCTCGACACCGTGTTGCACGAGTGAATTGGCTATACTCTCGAACCCAATTGTCTGTTAGCTAAAAGTTAGGCCTAAAAGCTGACATTTACGCCTAAAATCTAAAACTAGGCCTAAAGCTATACATTCCCACATTAAAAAAAAACTGTTTTCTTAAGACAAAAACCTTTAAATAGAAGATTTCTTTGATTAAAAAAAGTATGGTTTAAAATGTCAAAATCATTACGTTCCCACAGTTTAAAAAAAATCTGTTTTCTTAAGAAAAAAAATCTTAAAGTTCAACATTTCGTTGATTAAAAAATTTATGACTGAAAATGTCAAAATTATTACATTGCCGCAGTTTTTAATTAAATTAAATATCACCAAAGCTGTCGAAACTGACAAGTTACACTTGCATAAAACTACTAATAAAAAAAACTAACTAGTAAATAATTAAATGTCAAACCAGCTTTTTTCGGAATGATTTTTTTGGTTACTTAATTGCGTGTCTGCTCTACTGCAATTTTATTCATTTAGTTTTTCCTAAATGAATAGTGGGATGATGGAGTGGGGGGATCCTTATTTTACTACGAGCTTCAGACCCTTTACCTACGGCTGTGATTGTGTGCAGTAAAAATATCGGTACCGACTTTCCCGGCCTTAATCAGGAACCGGTTACTTTCAGCTACCGATTTTCAAAGTTTTTAACACGTTTAGATTACCTTCGTTGTTACTATTGATTTCTCGAGCATTGTCGTTCCCTTTTGAAACGTGTTTTCGTCCTTCTTTTTCACAAAGTGTGTTTGTTGCTCATGCGCGTTAATTAATTCTAAAATTAGGAAATTTCAGGTTTAAACAGAAAAGACACTTCTTCTGCCCTTTGATCTTGTCCCTTCAGGCGCATGACACGATTTGTGGCGACACAAAAACAATTTACTGTTGACGTGCGTCTGACGTCACGCCTATGGATCGTCTTCTCCGTCCTGACGTCACATAAACGGAAATCTATTTCACCTTGGTAAAGAACTATTCGAGAGACGTCATGTCAACGTGCTTTGTTTGAAATCTCAGATTCGAAATCTCAAACCACGGCGATACATTATGGTGAAAGGTAAACAGGGGAGGAAAGATGATGAATCTTAGAAAATTGACGCATGCAAACTTCTCTTATTCAAAGTTAAAGGGGGATTGCCACCACATGAATAGTTGCAGCATCTCCAGCCATTTGCCCCTATCTCGTTCTGTCTATAGCCCTTACTTTCAACAGGCGAAGGAACACACAAATAAATTTCATTTACACAACAAACAAGCCACGAGCCGCCTTAATTTTGAAAAATGTAAAGTTGGTGCGCCCACGTGCACCAGAAGGTAAGCGGTAAAGTTAAGCCTAACGTCATCACGGGCGCTTTTTTTTTTTATACATCGACCGTTTTGAAACGCAAAATTTTCAACCGCTAGATGGGCGCCATCTAGTGACAGTGATATCGTTTACATTGACCGATTTTTCCCTGGTGCACGTGGACGCAATAACTTTACAGTCAATCATTAAGGAGGTAAGTACCCTAACCCATTCCTTCGCTTGTTGAAAGCTACATAAAACTAAATAATGGTAGACAGCGCTAGACGCTGCAACCTAGCATTCCGTGGATAGGCAGGCACCTTTAAAGAAAAAAAATTAGGATTGGAGATCGACTAAAACTGGGATTTAAAGAAAGACTCGTACCCAGCAGTACGCAACTTCGCACTCGGAGTGTTGCTGAACCTGGTATTAAATAAAACACTGTAACAACGAATTTGTACGTCGGTCGCCTTTTTCACTGGTAGTCAAGAGGAGTTTAAAAAACACGGCAAATTAAAGCAACATACCGCCTGCCTTATAACCTTCCGCCTGCCTCATAACACCCACGCGACGATTTACTACAGCTAAGGTCAACTGAGACGGTAGCTTCGTTCCCCGCAGTGAAAAAACATAGCTACTGTTTCAATTGGCATTGCGCGTAATAGTCCAGCCACCGTGAACCCTTTGATCGTGTCGTCGAAAACCGGAGTGATTCTCCTATTTTAAAATCACAATTTATAATTTTCTAGACTAGTGTCTTATAATTTTGCTTCGGCGATCTATTGGAATAATTAATTTTAATTTTTACCGCATTAGTCTATTAGATTATAGATCTCATGGTAATTATTAGAAAATTAGTAGATGTACACACAGAGATGAAACGTCATGATTATTGTACGCGCGCAATGCATCATATAGATACGGGTCGTTCTTAAATATAGTTAACAAAATTCAACAGAAAATATCCTAGACGCCTCATTTTAAAACGGTTTTTTAGCAAGGGAAAGACTAACGGTAAGTAAATAGACCTTTGGGGCCGTACTTGATGTGGATGATCGAGAAAAATGGCGCTGGGAGGCATATCCCTTTAAAACATCGTTGCTTCGGTATAGCTTCCTTACAGGCTTTATCGACGTAACTCAATGAAATAATAACATTTAATCTTCTCATTTAACCACTACAGTAAGACCTTAAGACCTTAAAAAATAAAAAGGATTTCGTTTACGACACACATTAGCTTCCTTTTTTAAAAAAAAGTCTCGACACCGTGTTGCACGAGGTAACAGGTCTATTCTCGCACCCAAACTTGGGCCTAAAAGCTAACTATTACGCCTAAAATCTAAAACTAGGCCTAAACGCTAACACATTTTTTAAACCGGAATTGTGATGGTTACGTTTTAGATTATTATAATCGAGGTCGCTGTGGCAGTGCGAGGGAAAGGTGTGCGCCCCAACATTTTCTTTGAACAAGTGGTGGAAGTCAGTGTTACCAGATTTAAAAAAAATAAACTGGCAACACCCTCTATCTTCGTTAGAAAGGTATCTAAAATTGTAGGGTAAATTCAAGACATAGTTAAACACAATACTCCTAGAAACGTCATTAATGGACAACATGTTTTACCTTTAAAAATTTTCATCGTATATTCCGGCAGTGAGTTAGTTTCTGGCAGTTCTGACTGTGGAGTCTTTAGAATGTGTATTGTTCCTGCGCGAGGCGTGCATTCCCCCCCCCCCCCCCCACAGTTCTGATTGAGCACTGCCAAAGGTGTATACAGGGTTTGGGCGCGGGATTATGATTAAAACGAAACCACAGATGAGTAAAGGATTCATAATTGAATGCATAGGGCCTATGGGGGGGGGGGGGGGAATGAGGCTTAATGGTATTTATTTCTTTTTTTCCGCATATTTGAAATTATTATGCACGCGAAATAGCCCTGTTTTCTCAAAATAGCTCAAAATATTCTCAATATTTTTTGGACGTGCCCTGTGCTGCAGACCACTCCAGTGCACTTGACGTTGAGTGCAGCTGACCACATTTATAATCTGAACTAATCCATCGAGTGGAGCTGTAACCCTGAGCCGTGATAGACATATTTCCACCAATACGCTAATGTCATGCATGAACCTTTCCGGTTTTTTTTTTAGGAGGGGGGGGGGGGGGCTCTTAACAAAAATATAAAGATAGCCTTCTTTAATTTGGATATACTCCGAAACAAACCAAGTACTTCTTGACGACATGTCGTTTCTGGTATAGAACTAATAAACATTAGCGGGCCACCCATCCTAAAAAAAGTTTTCCAACAACACCCAAAGTGGCACATTAAAAACTAATCGATTTATCTAATACGCTTAAGGCTCGCCTTTCTCTAGTTACGGCTTCTCGTTATTTTTTTCACGCGCTGTAATCCATCTAAAACAAGCAGTAGCCCGGCATAGCCTATATTCGGAATTGTAACACTGAACGCCGCAGCGATAAAGCATGCAGCGCTGCTTAATGAAAATAGAAAAGAAACGACGTAGAAACTCGGCTCAATAACCTTCCCCCCCCCCCAATCCTTATTAAAACTATAACATCACAAGGGTATAAAGGCCGTAACCGGCCCTTGTAAGAGCAGCGATGCGAGCGATGAAGTTTAGAAAAATAACATTGTGATAAAACAAAAAGTTATCACTATCGAATCAAAACATCGTCGATGCTTATTTATTTACAAGAAGTCCGTTCCGTCCTCTGGTAGGTGTAACAAACGTGTGGTTGTGTCCGTCATGCGTATATTATTCTTGCGTCATCAAAGTATGTTTCTTTAATCACAATTTTACGCGTATTGGTTAACCTGCGCTGATTTTCGTTCGCTTCGTTCACTCAATCAGCGCATCTTCCTTGCAACAGTAAACCCTTCTTATCCCTTGCCTTCTTTCTGTAACAGGCACTGCTGAACAACTGCTGATTTCCAGCGTCTTTATACCACGCGCCATGGCTGTTTGCTGTGACGTGCATATCACGTGATTGGCCTAGTCCAATCAGACGGCCAAACAGCCGTTGTTCTCGTTCGTCATTGGCTAACTCATGGTGACGTCACGGCAAACAGCCATTGCGCGTGGTTTAGCATCTGTTGAATCTCAGCCTACGCTTTGCGGCTGACGTTTACTGATATGCATTGTTGCTTAATAACAATGTTTAAAACAACAATGTAAAACAATGAAACTTACATTCAGCGCCCCCGTAACCCGGAATGGCAGGACCAATTGAAATTCTGTGTTAAAATCTGCACCACGGCAGCTGTACATAGAGACCATCCGTACCTTCACACACCAAATATTAACGAGGAGATGCAGGAACAAAATTCACAAGAATTCGGCTTGGTAGGCTTGTAACATATTTATATTTATTTATTATTTATTTATTCAGATACCGGCTCTAAAGTTTACGTTGGACCCCGTAATGGAGCTAAGGGGGAATTGCGTGGACATAAATGAAATTCAGAATTAAAAATGTGTTATAATTTCCGTTTACGAAAGGTGCAGACTGCGTATAACGCGAGGTGCATCGTCTATAATTTATGTGAACTTTCGGTAAACCAGAAATTAAATTATTTCTGGTAGAACTTGGTTTGGTAAATACAGAAACTAATTTTAATAGTACCTTCTGACCAAGCACAAGTCTCAGAACGACAGGTATAGGGATAATTTAACTTTCTTGGCATTCCCGCATACAAGTGGATGTCGTCCGTATGACTGCTCATCGAAGCTGTATCTCAATTGGCCGTGAAACTGGATCTTCACCTCAAACCTGCCTTCCCTTTAAGTTTAAGTGTTGTACAAACAATCGTAATGTAGGTAAAAAAAACTCTTTGTAATGTAGGTTCAAACAAACAAAGAGGTAAAACTCTTTGTAATGTAGGTTCGAGCGTGGCCTTGTCAACCATTTTGTATAGCTGTTATTCCCATTCCATTCCAAGTCCTGACTCACGTCATTTGATTTCGATATCACTAGAAATTTATCCCTCCATTTCCGCCAATATCCCAGGTTATTGTATCATGCCCCAAAAGTCTCACCGCTAATCGTCACCAATTCATTTTGTAATTTACAGCACGGAAATTGCTAGTGTCGGGCGAGCCTACATCTAAAATATAAATTTGATCTAATAACCATGTGAGCATCAACCTAACTGAGTTATCTTTCATTTTTGCGCTCCCACCTATCGCCCGCATCGCATCAATTCCGTCAGTCAACCCAAACCTTCCCGCAGACATAAGAAGATCAATCGTTTTTAATTTGCATTAACAAATGTCCAGTAACAAAGTAATAAAACATTAAAATGATAAAACAAGCGGCTGCAGCGACTACCTAGTCGCATCCGGTCTTCTGTGCATTTCGCCACTTCCAATGTTGAGGCGCACACCTCTATCACGCACCGTAACAGCGATCTCAATAATTATATAACCTAAAGGCAGTAACCACCACAAATGACGGTTAAAAGATGTGTTAGCTTTTAGGCCTATACTTTACATTTTAGGCGTAATTGTCAGCTTTTAGGCCTAATTTTTACCTGCAGTTTTAATTTTTGCATTTACCTATTCATTTTGTGCAACATGGTGCACCTACGGGCACATAGTTACAGTATTACAACGTCATGCATAACGTTTATAGATCAGTTGAAGCAAAGTGACGGGAGAGACACAAGGTAATGTAGAGACGTAATATAGTGCTGTTGATGAAGCCAGCAGCGATTCGTAGCAACTTGACGTTGTCATGGTAACGTGATTTTAGGCCTAATTTTTTTTTAACTGCAGTTTTAATTTCGATAAGTAGCAGATAGGCCAAATGGACAATTTGGTTCGACGGTAATCCTATTCATTCATGCAACAATGCGACGAGACTTGTAAAGGAAGCTAAAATCGTTTTGTTTTTACGGCTGCGCGTTATTCTTATGATATCAATTCGACGATCAAATGTTATTATTTCATTTAGTTACGTCGATGAAGACTATCAGCTATAACGAAGTAACGATATTTTAGTTTCCCGTGTTTTTAAACTAACTTTTGATACTGAATCTAACGTTGTAAACCGTGGTCGTCTCTATCTGGAACCGTTCCAAAGTTGAAAAAAGCGATTGATGGACGGACAAAGTCGTTCCAATAGTCGTCTTAGCCGTAACGGCTAACCGGAAGACTAAAACAAGAGCAACACGCCTGCCCAATGTTTTGCTGGTGCCGCCATCTTGAAATTGATGACGTTTCAAGATGGTTGAACTTTTCAAGATGGCGGAAATTTGCAAGATGCCATTGACTGCATCTTTTTTACGATTTTGATGTTTTATTGTGAACAAGGTAGAAATTTGGTGCTGAAAATTAAATCGTTGCTCTTCTTATGTTTGGGAGTCTTGCGCCTAGTCTGAAGATACCATCAAGGCAATGCTCGACTCCACTCGCGACTTAAATCCTGAACAATGGTTGTTTCACGTGTTGTATACCACACGCCATGGCTGTTTGCTGTGACGTGCATATCACGTGACTGGGCTAGTCCAATCAGACGGCCAAATAGCCGTTGTTCTCGTTCGTCATTGGCTAACTCATGGTGACGTCACGGCAAACAGCCATTGCGCACTGTTTAATCGGAAATTGTCTGTTTCACTGTTGTTAGTCTTACATAACTGCACAGACAGTCGAGTTTCAATGGTTACTGTCAATGTCTTGCAGGAAACACAGATCTTCGATATTGTCCGTCTCTTGCAGGAAAACACGGACGGAGCTTCAGTGTTTTCCGTGTCTTGCAGGAACATGGGCGGTGCTTTATTACTGGTCACGCCTACTGCAGATAAAGCACTGTGGAGTTTATTACTGGTCACCTATAGAGCAGTGACACGACGTAGTATTATTGTGTATAACTCTATGCTAGAGCCTTAATGGGTTATCTGCAAGGGGCACTTCGGAGAGAAACAGAAGGGCGTCATACTGAAGCCGATGCTGTGAAGAGTGATTTCTTAGACCTAAAACGCGCGATTTTTGTTGTTGGAGAAAACAACGTTATTTTAAGCCTAAGAAATCCGCTCTTCCGTTGTTTTTCCCTCCTTTCTTATGTAGTGCACCTTGTAGATATGCCCTCCAAAACCCATACTGGTGCCAATATGGCGGCAAATGTGTCACTGCTCTATTGCATAAAGCATGGTGAGGTATTTATTACCGGTAATTTATTGCAAAAAAACATAGGTGGAGGATCAGTATTGTCCGCGTCGTGCAGGAAACCACGAGTGGCATTTTATCACTATCCAGTAGCCTGCACATATTAGAGAAAATGCCCGAGCAGACCTTCAGTTTTGTACCTGTCTTGCAGGGAAGCACGGGCGGAGCTTTATTACTAGTCACGTATTGCAGAAAAGCATGGGAATTGCTGAAAAACAATGGGCGCGCTTCTGCATCCCCGTGTCTTGCCGGAAAGCACCACTGGAGTTGTTTTGCAGAAATGCACGGACCTTCAGCATGATGGCACTTGTCGCGTCGAGCTCGAAATGAAATTTAGATTTGAATTGTCTTCTTTAAAGGGACGGTACCGGCTTGGCCATTTTTATAAAATTTCCTCGGTACACTACCTCGGATGTAGTTTTTAAAGAAATCATCTAACAATTATTGAGAGGTCCACGTGCCCGATTTCAGTGTTAAATGTGGCCCTTTCCTTATTTCTGTGCTCTCTTCTCGTGGTAACCAGGATTATAGAAAACTGCCGCCGCGAAGCGTATTTCTTTCAACCATGGAACTGATATACTATAACGTAGTGTGATAGTATACAAGTCCATGATTAAACGTTGCGTGTTTGATGATGTCACAGCAAGAAGCCGTGACGTCAGCCGTAGCTTGTGGGAAGTCACGTGACTTGTTGTTGTCAACTGCATCGCAGAGCACGTGGACCAGCAAATGATGGCATCAACAGGTCTCAAACGCCAAGACTACCTAGACGTAAAGTCTTAACGTTAGAAATTCGACGCGTCGTCCAGTTAGCCACCGATTCTGCCACCAGACGCGCTACTTACACCCCAAAAATGAACTGCTCTAGCATGCGGACTGAACTGTGAAAGGTACGTGTGACACGCGATAGGCGGATTTTAAAATTAAAACACTGCATTGACACCAAATTATAAAATTTAACAACTATGGCTTCATGCTACGTACCTCTTTTTTCACTCGACGACAAAACAAAGCCTCCGGAGGTTAATTTCATGAATTTCAAGCAGAAGAGCAACCAAGGTACGTGTGTATTGTACTGTATGATACGCTACGGCGTTTACAATTATCATAAAAAATGTATTAAACGATCCTTTGAGGTAGCAGTAAATCATCCGAAGACTTCAGGAATAGTCACCGTTACCGTAAAATAATATTAGTTTAGTGCTGCTAGACCGGTAAATCTAATAATGAGAAGATAATCACGTTTTTGTGCATCCCGCTAACACTAATCAAAGCTACGATTGGGTTTTTCGTTCTTCGTGCTTTCAGTTCAACGCAACGCTTGGACGTATAGGATATCGCTCGCTTTTCGAGTGCTGGGATCTAACAATGTCGAGGGCGCGCAGCGCCTGAGCCATTGTTGGATTCCAGCATGAGGAAAGCGGGCGATATCTTTTTTCTCACCCGTTTTGAAGCTATCAGTCCGACGTACATTGTTGAGCGCAAATGGAATACATTGTTGCGTTTACCCGGTAGAACGTCTGTGTAGAATATTCGTTAAGACGCAATGCTACAAGCAACGTAAAGAGCAACGTTTAATTTTGAAAGCGGTTGCAATGTTGTAATTAACACGAATTCATAAACGATTTTATTGACGTTTGAGCTGGTTTCAAAAATTGTTCCATTTAATTGATTTTATTCGGTTGCGTTATTCCTTTTAGTCGAAACCAACGTTTGTAAAGCAGCGGTTGCAATGTTGTGAGTTAATGTGGATTGCTGAACGTTGTTTTTTTTTTATTTGTTTCAGTAAATTTATTACATTTGTTTGTTTTCTTCCACTTTTCTTTTAACACAAACGGGGGCTGGGATCCACGTGGAGCGCTGGGATCCAGGATGCTAGCCCTCCGCCGTGGATCCCAGCACTACTCGTCCTCGTTCATTGTTGCGATCCCGTCGTGCTATATTGTTATAAGAGGACTGATAGCTTCAAAACTGGTGAGAAGAGGCGTGTAGCATGCTACCTGAAACCGAGCGTTAAGCCTTTACGTCTAGGTAGCCTTGTCCAAACGAACTACATTGTGGCGCGGTTTCGCGTGTGTGAAGCGGCGGTACCATCCCTTTAAAAGAATCTTAGCGAAAAACCCCAAAAGAGTGAAAAATCCGTTAGATTTTGACCATTCAAAGTAGCGATGTCTGAGCACAAAACTAACTTCTACAAAGTATCGCGTCGCAAGTTTGTTCGAAGTTTAACTGACACCCGACGAGGAGCAAGACGGTACCAATGTTTTGTGACGCCCCCCCCCCCCAATCCCCAGGCCTTCGACCTAGAACGGTCTTCTCCTTAAAAGTACTCTGCGGGACCTTTTCGGCGCTCATTTCCGGGGACATTAGTAGTCAAAATAAGGTAAAGAAATGTAAAACACAGCCATAACAATCACCTAAAGAAAAGGTTCCCAGA
>JAHWFP010087884.1:0-16328 GCA_023313725.1 Lithobius niger | reverse complement strand
GTTTTGGTGTGTTGATATCAGTCCTTTGAAGGGCCGAACCGTTCGTAACTTGGCGGCCCCTTTTACCAGTTTTGGTTTTTGATATGATAATGATATCTACACCTTATGACCTCTGATCCCGAAGTACGTCTAACCAACAATTCAATAAGTAACAACTAACAATCACTTTAAACCTACTGTGCACCAGGCTAATCATTGCTACCTTGCAAAGTGGCCAGCTACAATAAGATATCTGTAAACAATGAAACAAAGATAGAAATATCATATTATTAGCCAGCGAAAAGGATTGTTTAAAAGATGCATCTTGGTTGTTGGGTGAATTACTGAGTGGTGTATAAGGAGGGTTATTGAGTGTATTGGTCACTGGATGTATTGCTTTGTGGTTCTAGTGCTTATTATGTAGCCGTTCATTGTATTAGTGGGGCTAGTGGCCATTTGTGGTTGCAGCTCCGTAAATAAATAAATCACTCAATCAACTGCTGGCAGATGACCGGGCTTTGTCGCGCAGATGACCGGAAGCGGTTAACGTTTGCTAAAACCCTTTAAACCCTTTGAACTGCTGGCATGAACCGCTGGACGGTTAAAATTACAATTTCTCACCCGTTTTGAAGCTCTCAGTCCTCTTACAACAATACAGCACGACGGGATCGCAACAATGAACGAAGACGAGGAGTGCTGGGATCCAAGATGGAGGGCTGGTATCCTTGATCCCAGCACTCCATGTGGATCCCAGCCCCCGTTTGCGTTAAATGAAAAGTGGAAGAAAACAAACAAATGTAATAAATTTACTGAAAAAATAAAAAACATAACAGTTAAAAAAAAAAACAACGTTCAACAATTCACGTTACTCACAACATTGCAACCACTGCTTTACAAACGTTGGTTTCTATTAAATGACAAAAAGGAATGAAGCAACCAAATATAATCAATTAAATGGAACAATTATTGAAAACAACACCACCTCAAACGTTAAAAAAAATCGTTCAAGAATTCATGTTAATTACAACATTGCAACCGCTTTCAAAATTAAAGGTTGCTCTTTTCGATGTGTGCATAGCATTGCGTCTTAACGAATATTCTACACAACCAGTCTTCTGGCTAAACGCAGCAAGGTATTCCACTCCCGCTCAACAATATACGTCGGACTGATAGCTTCAAATCGGGTGAGAAGAAGAATATTGCCCGCTTTCCTCATGCTGGAATCCAACAATGGCTCGGGCGCTGCGCACCCTCGACATTGTTAGATCCCAGCACTCGGAACTGGTTGTACCCTATACTGGTTGTAATGGTCTAGTGCGGAATGCATGGCTCCGGGCCGATTTCCCGTTGTAATAAATTCAAATTCAAATTCGGAAAGCGGGCGATATCCTATACAACATACTCCTTATTAGTTTGTAAAAGTTTCAGTGCTTTGAACTTACCTTTTCCCATATGGGGACTGCGTTCGTCAACATTATCTACGAGCAAACACTCAAACAGCTATTTGGAAAAGATGTATGGAAAATTCATTTGAAGTTTCTGAACCACAAGATCATGGATGGATATGCTACAAAGATGACAAGCTTTGCATCTGATGGATGACAGGAGCACCAGCACCCTGAAGCAGTATCGGAACTTTGATTTGTTCTTGTTCGAGATTGTGCATGCCAAACATGCAATTATATGGTAAATCAGTTGAAATGTACTGAAGCATGTAAGCTCGCAAGGTGTGAAAACATGGACGAGTCTGAAGAATTGGTAGGTAGAAGATGATTTAAACTATCATGACAGGGTTGAAAGTACTGACGATTAATAACTTTTGTCGGAATACTACATACTATGGATGGAACTAGAATTCCCACCCCAGCTGTGCTTGCTGTTTCATACAAAAAAAACAATATGATCTTGAGCGCTAGGGTGATGATTTGCACCCCGTCTGCAATATGGGGATGATTTGCTGTCGCATGAGTTTGTCACCAAAGGCGTGTATCCCGTTTGTGTGTTTTTGTGCTCTCTAGCTACTAAACGATGATTTTCGTTTGCTTTGCATAATCAATTAGCACTTTCAAGGATCATCGCTGGCTACGCCGAAGGCGTGTATTCCATCTGTGCATTTTTTCGCGTTTTGAATGTTTCACTGCGCTCCACCAATCCATTAATTTAAATTGTCCAATGCTTTATGCCAGAGGTTCTAAGAGTTTTAGCGAGCGTTAACGGCTTCAGATCATCCCGTCATGCCAGCGGTTTATGCATCTTTTAAACAATTTTTTTTGGCTTATAATATGATATTTCTTTCTTTGGTTCATTGTTTACAGAGGTATTATTGTTGCCGGCCACTATACAATTTTATTAATCATTGAATTAGCACGGCCTGCAGGAAGAGGCGGAGGTGGAGGCTGAATGTGCTTTTATTGGGGCCCTAGCCTTATGCTATGCGTCTGCCCTAAATACTAATACACAGCCACAATACACAAGAAATACGCAATGCACAATATCGACCCAAAATGAGTCCTGGTGAAGTCCTGAGATGACCCTTAATAATCTCCACTGTGCACAAGTAACCCATAATTCCGTTTCGTCTACCATCAGATTTGTCTACTAAAGTCCAGGACATTTGCACTAGAGTACTGCTGTCCTTATACCACACGCCAGCCGCCGCATACTCACCAGTGCTATCTCTCCCACTGTGCACAAAGCATTGGTACTACACTGTGCATCGAACAATGTATATGTACAGAGGGGCAGAGAGAGAGAGAGAGACAGAGGGAGACATGGCATAAAAACGACACCTAAAATGACAACTTAACCGGAAGCCACAATGGGATGGATAACATAAACGGAAGCTGCAATGGGATGCCCGTCACCTTTGCAAACCTGGCTGTTGTGCGAAGGCGACTGGCGTCCTCACTCCAATTCACAGCCTGCAGGTGATGTTCGAATGCAACAATGCTTTTAATCCACTGATAGAAAGTATTGCCCAGACGGTGTAACTTTACACAATGCAGTATCAGGTGCGCTGCTGTACACAGTTCACCACATTCACACATTGAGGACAGACTCCAACCAAGTCGCTGTTGGTGCACCGGGAGCAATGAGTGACCAGTCCTTAGTCTTAAGAGAACTCGGGCCATCCAAAAGGGTAACCTGTCAAGGATAACCTTCGAATTGCAAACTGGATGAATGCCAAAAACAGTGCAACCAGTCATTGCCGAGGCCCATTCAGTGTTCCAGGCACAGAGAGTCCACGAGCGCAGAGTAGCTCTGTGATAGGCAACAGACAGGGACAAACGAATGTGTGCTGCAGGGGGCTGACACTGCCGCTCTTCCAGCAATATAGTCAGCATATTTGTTCCCTTCAACGCCACAGTGGCCTTTTACCCACAGTAGAGATGGGACCAAAACCTGAGTTGTCACTCATAGCTTACAGCAAACAGAAAAAACAACTGGATCGCTTACTTGAAGGGTTGTCATAGAGCTCCACGAGGTAGATAAGCATGAATGTGAGTCTCTACAAATGACAAACTCAGGTAGCATCAAGTCTGCTGCAACGTCAGTAGTTACGGAGATAGATGACATCGCACAGATGTAGCTCGAGGAAACATGGTCAAGATATCTGCTAACCTCAACCTTCAAATCTGGAATACAGATGCCCACACCTCCAGTCAGACACCTGACATGTAAAGACGCTTCACAAAAAAATACGGCAGGCTGTTGAACTACTGGATCCAAAAACTGCCAGTACAGAAGGACCCCAGAGCCAGGGACATGGAGCACAAACATACATGACGTCCATTGCGTGACTGATGCATTGATCCGCCAACAGTGTCATCCCACGCCCTGCAACACCCAAGAGTGAGCGGTCTTTGTCACAAAGACTGGAATGATCCAAGAAGATTCTGCCACAGAGTCACTTCTGCCACGACTCACATTGCGGAGGCACAAAGCAACAAGCAACTCGTCTGCACGAAGATGAAGAGGTAGTTCACTTGCCTCCGCCGAAAGTGCAGTAACAGGAGTGGAAACAAAACAGCCCGTCATAATTCGTAGACAAGCATTGATGCATGCTTGGAGACTACGAAGATGACGGCGCGTTGTTACTGCTCTTTGGGCGGAGGCAGGTGAACCATCTTTTCATCTTCGTGCAGACGAGTTGCTTGTTGCTTTGTGCCTCCGCAATGTAAGTCGTGACAGAAGTGACTCTGTGGCAGTATCTTGTTGGATCATTCAACCAAGATATTAGCCATTAACCCTAGTGCCATTAACCCTAGAGACAAACGCCCTCTCTCCCAAAGAGCCAAGATGGCCTGAGAAAGGGCGTTGCCTACTTCCATCTTAACCAGCGAGGCTTCCACACCATACATACAGTATCATAGGCTGCACGGATATCAAGGAAAACCGCAACAACCACAAGACCGTGAGCCCAGGCCTCTCTCACACTCGACAAGAAGAAAAGAATGGCATCTTGGGCACTGCGTCCTGATCGCTAGCTGAATTGCTTATTCGAGAGACATCCATGATATTCCAAGAACCAAGTCAACCTGTTAGTAAGCATGCGTTCATTTATTTTACGAACACAGGATAGCAAGGCTATTGGCCTGTAGCTCTGTATACATTCTTTACTTGAAAAATTGAAAATAAAAGCCCGTTTCATTTCATTTCATATCTGAGCGCAGATATCCATGCTTGTGAACCAAAATAGTGAACATCCACGACAGCGGGATTTTTGCTGCCCCTGAGTAGGCTGTGGAAATACTCAAGAAGTTCAACTCGCCCGGACTCTGACAAAGACTTCAAATCAGAATACAAAATGCCATCAAGACCAGTTGCACTATTGAGCTTACACTTTGACAGTGCCAGAAGAAGTTCCGTCGTTGTGAATGATGCATCAGTCTCCAGATTGCCAACAGGACTGCACGATGCGTTGGCTGGGCAAGCAATACTCAGAAGCGCATAAACACTCGCAAATTGCTCGTTGAAGGCGTCTGCTTAAAGCGTCATTGCTGATAACCACAGTACTCGGTTCTCCTTTAGCATCCTGCTTATAAGCCCATGCTCTCCTACTCTGCCCGTCTTGTGGGCTCAGTGCACGCCACGCAAGTGAGACAGAGTTAGTGGCAGCAACTGCTCTACAGACATGTTCACCATACCGAGACTTTTCTGTGCGCAAAATGTACGCAGACTCTCGAACAATTGCCACCAAATTGGCGTCCACGCTTGACTTATATGCAGCAGACCGTGAGCGGTCACTCAATGGTACAAACTTCTGTTTCCATGCAGTGAAAGATCTGTTGTCTGCTAACGGTTTCTTCCTGTGAGATACAACACGAGGCAATCGTAGTCAAGAGGGTGGAGCAGAATCGGGAAGTGATCGCTCCCCCTCTGATCACCGGCACAGAGAAGCGAAAAGCCTACGTGATGCCAGATGAACAGAGGAACTGGTCAAGAACCGACTATTGCAGCACACTGTCTTACTACTGCACAAAAGTTACGGAACCATCACGAACAATAGCCAAGCCCAAATTCTCTCTATGGCTGTCACAAGTCGCGTGCCACCCATGCCACGTCTTTTGGACCCCAACCAAGACTGCCATAAAATACCAGTTACTCTCTTGGATGCATACAAGAACACCACCGTGACCCACTCATAGAACATCCACACCCTGATACTACATGCACCGATCTCAGAGTCGCGCTTGTGAGCCATCTTCAAATATGGCACATTCAACTTTATGAAAATTCTTACCCTAGATTCAGCAGACAACATCACGCAATCTGTGTTTGGAATGCTTGAATTGTCGTCGTTCATCCTAGCCTCTTGAATGCCTAAAATATCAATGAATTTCAACAAACATTCAATCTCTCCCTGCTTATTGCCTAAGCCCCGTGCATTCTATGAACCAATGGAATACGTACTAGTGAATTCAAATAAGTTGTACCTCTCCTCCTACTGTCTCTACTGTGCTTCCTCCTGCATTATCACTGCCTTCCCCACCCTCAACCTCTTGTGACCCCGTATCCTGCACAGAGAGATCCATACAGCAAATATTACCCACAAAACATTGGCTGTTATTGGTGCAGACACTGACACCACCGGAGCTCTCTAGACTTACATTCAAATCCCTCGTATTCGGTAGGGAACTTCATTTGACACATTTTCACTGCAACCGGACACTGAAGTTGCAGAATTACTCATACCCACACTACACTGAACACCGGAGGTGTTTGCACTCAAATCACTTTCACTGACACTGACACTGAGACTCTGCACTTGCGCACCTTTTATCAAAAGCTTGTTTGTTTTTTTGCGCTTTGATGGCGGCGCTGTGCTGAACGACTCATCTATTTCGCTTCCTGAATTCCTTTGAGATGGCACACTTGTAGCTGCATTAGACTGGGTATCATTTTGAGGATGCACTGGTGACACAGCACGAGAAGACGGGGGGAGGGAGCAGTTCAACTGCCAGTGCTGACTCTGTCATCCTTCTTCTTTGACCTAGTCATTAGGTTAGCTGCCCCTTTAGTACCATCTTTCTGCGCTGCACTCACAATCCGACACCCTCTCTCCACTCGTGCAACCGCTTCAGCACAAAGATGCTGACACAAATTGTGCGTGTCTCGATAGCAAGCGCACACCGCGCAGCCCACGCTCACACATGCGTGGCGGAAATGCCAATGAAAGCCACAGCGTAGGCAGCGTGGCGCGCTGTCAGCAAATGCGACCAGCGTCAGAATGCCTTTAAGGTGTAAAATTTCAGGAACATCATTTATCGTTACGTTATCATGTAGCTTGAATTTCATTAGGCGAACACCCTATGCACATATCTCACGTCCACCTACAGTTAGCTTATCAAATGTATGACTGACTAATTCACCAAAACGATGCATCGCCACAGTGACTTCTTGCTGGGTAATCTCATACGGAAGTCAGTGCAGCTTCGCATCTATGTGTTGATCATGTAGGTCGAAGATATCCACTTCTGCATCATTTATCACAATTTTCGCTTGGAGCAGTCTACTTTTTGCACCGACATTCTTTAGGACAACTTGATACGCACCACTCCACCTCAAGCCATACACAACCTCAATTTCCTAAGGTCAGAATATGGCAGCTGCTGTGTTGAATACCTGTTTAGTCAAATATGGCCTTCCTTGCTCCCCACACAGAAAGACAACAGAACACACCATTTTTACATTGCTTAATCTGCCGCCATGCAATTTCTTTAAATTTAGCACTCACCTCGCTTTAGAACCGGCTATATCTTTTTTTGTTCATGACACAGAAAATATTTCTTACACGTGCGATAACCGCTTCACGGTCTTCTTCAGCGTGTAACCTCGACTTGTTTCTTTCAACTACTCTGCTATAAGAAGCATTGTTGAGTTTACCTTGACCATTGTCTGCATCCGCCATGTTGTGTCTTTCATCACCACTGTCACTCTCATGGACTTCAACTCCAAATGTTGTAATTCATCCAGTCCAATGCACCGCCTAGTTGCTTCTGCACATATTTCTGTGAATTTTTTTCTCGTTAACACACCCTACTTAATGTCGTCGCTGGAAATAATGCCTAATTCAACACACTCATGGAGGAGTTCATTGACATCCGCTGCCATGTAACAATGGTGCAATAAAGAGGTGAGGCACACAAGATGCATTAGAACTCACTTGAACAAGATGCAACGATGCTTGGGCACAGGGAAAGTAACATTGTCATCGTATCTGGTTGCCTGGTTTCAACCCCAATGCAAGCACTTTGGGTTGAAGCATGGTGAGCCGCCTCTGCTGTTTCGTTCTGAAGAGCTTCTTGTTTCTCTGTGAATGCGCAACATAAGCTGTGGGCACTTTGACCCGGTCTCTAGGATTTTACTAGACTACCCGCAGCTTCACAGTAGGGATGGTTGTACCTTAGGCATAGCAGGTTATGGAATGTCTCTGCTTGCTGCAGAAGACCTGGCACCGCTTTTAAATGTTGCCTCCACCCATCCACCTTGCCCATGGCAGTGGACTGCAGAGCTGCATCTTGTTTTCCAGCCAAGAGGTGCAGAAGCATGTCTAGTCTACTGTGATGCCTCATTCAGAACTGAATCGAGATCCGGAGGAACTGCAATTTGCATTCCTCAACTGAAGCTTGAGGTAAGCGTACTCTGCAAGACGTCCAATCTAGCTTCATTTCTGAACTTGCTGCAGTCTCAGTAGCTCTAGATGTTGCGGCTGATTTGGAGCTTCCTATGTTTTCAGTTGTGAGTGACTCACGCCTCTCGGGCGAGCATCTCCGTGGTTGCGGCAGCAATTCGGTCAATGAAATTCGATGATCCCATAGTCTTTTCCATATGTTGAAAATTGTGGACTGCCACCCAGACAGGGATACCAACGCCGGCATGGGTGAAGGGTCACAATAGTGAAGCCGGCAACGAGTATGCATACGCTGTAGCAAAAGAGGCGATTTTGTCATCACCGTGTTCTGTTAACCTAGCATGATCTGTACAGTCGTTGAAGCATCGGTTGTGTGGAAGGACACTTCATACATATGTGGAATGAGTAGTGGGCTAAGGCCTTAATGGACAGGACTTTGTATCAACTAGCCCCTGTGTGCTCATAAGTTGTTACTTTCGGCAATCTGCCCTTCGGGGCAGCACGCATCATTGCAAAACTGTGCACAGGGCACTCACTTTTTCCTGCTCACAAATGTCATCTTGGGTGGCTGTAGCAGCCCACGTGTAAATGTGGTAGCACGGCACTGTGTAACATTTTCTATTGGATTGTATGCTTCACAATGATGCGCGTGAAAGTCTTTATCGAAATGTCCCTACAGAACTTGTTGCGAACCGACATGAAGAGACATAATTCTGTGTTGGTGAGCTATTGCGTAGTATGCATGAGCGACCGACATACGACTGTGAGCCCTCTCGTTCTGTACTTGCCGTTGTCTTAGTGTGTTGTCAGGTGGGCTAGATTACTGTGTTACGATGATTTCTGATGTATATTTAGGTGATCAGTGTTTCTGTACTTAAACTTAGGGTGGGCGCGTGACCTAGGGCCGAGGCCTCAATAAAACACAATTGAATTGAAATGAGTTAGCATTCTCGTTGTTGAGAACCAAAGTGAAACGGTCCTGGTTTTCACTTAAGTCATCAAGATTTAAACCATAGGGTGTGATGTTTTTAATTTTGAGGTCTTACGGCCCCAAAGTTGGGGGCCGACACGACTGAATGACTCGTTTAGTTCTTCAATGCGGGCTTCGGGAAACCAGTTGAATTGTTTGGCACGATATTGCATCTGCCTGCAACAATGCAAAAGCAACTGCCCATAAAGATGACACATGCTAAATCTAGACACATGCTAATGCGTTGCCTAAAATAAGAGACATGAGACAAAGCTTGGGCGGAACATGAAACTAATTACGCATTTCTAATGCTCAGTTTTTTTCGCAAATAAACTCGGGCGGCCAGTGTACATACCATACAAATGATAGACCAGACTGTAGCAATTACAATAAAAAAGAAAAGAAAAACAGTCATGGACAAGTGATCGACACCCAGCTGATGGGCAGAAAAATGATTGACATGGACATGTGATCGATGGCCAAATGATCGACAAGACCATTATCGAACATTTTATATACTTTAAAAAAAAACATAGTTAAAGAAAGATTACATAATTTTTATTTTAACTAAATTTTACTTCTGCAAAGGACAACTTATTATATACAAACCAGGGGGTGGGGGAGAGGGAGAGCAGTGGGCGGAAGAAGACTTTGTATTTGAGGCAGGCTTGATTTTTTTTTCATCGAATGAATTACTGGCAATTTTGCTAGCAGTGGCCAGTCAAAATACCGACTCGTCCCTAACTCTTCCCACCTCCTCCCTAGCAAAAAAAATGACAACTCGTCAATAAAAGTAACTTATTTAAATTACAAATTTAAACGTACTCAAAAAACGAATTATCATAAATTGGAGTGATGTTAGACCAGCGTGATTACAGGCGAAAAAATGACAATGGTGAAGAGTCTCCATGGTGGTGCCCTATATACCGACCGATATTGGATTTATTTTTATGAATTAGCAATGCCTGGAATCCTGGCGGTGTTTGAACAGGCTTTGTTCCTTTCCTTCTGGGAAATCTACCCACAAATAGAAGCTTGTGGCTGTTTTTTTTTATTTATTTATTTTTTTTATTTTTATGTAATGCATCTGGACTAAATTCAGGAATCTATGCCACTAAAGCATGCGTACTTGGACGAAATAACCCTGATTTTGCTCTAAACAGAAAGTGGGAGCCTTGGTGTTTACTCCTCCACCTGATGTAAAGGACACATTCGTAGAAGTAACGTAAACACCATTCTATGCTGATAATGAAGGAAGGGAGGTTTTATAAAGATTTGTTCACATTTTTTTTTACGTAAATTAATCTAGATTTGTTACGTGAATTAATCTAGTTCTTACCATAACAGGGTTTTATTAATATTTGTAGGGGTGATGTTTCATATGTCAATCATTTGGCCGTCGATCACATGTCCTGTCGATCACTGGTTCTGTCGATCACATGTTCATGTCGATCATTTGGCGGTCGATCACCTGGTGTCGACCAGTTGTCCGTCGATCAGGTAAGTGTCGATCACTCGTCCTGAAACCGAGAAGAAAGTCTACAAATTAACTAAACAAAAAACGGCTTCGCCGATCAGAAAAAAAAAAATTAGAGCTCGTATCCCCATACTCACAGCTGTCAAGGAACACAAATAAAAACGGATTAGAGTTCGCTCGAACGCAACGAACTACAATTTGAACTCCAATTCCAGGGAACAAGAGTTGTGGCATGCCAATTACCTCCACCCACACGCATATGTGTAATCAATAATGAAGCAAACAAAACGAATGGGTATTTCACACACAAAAAAATAAAACATATACATGTACATGAAACTGAACGAAAGCATAAACCCACAAACACATGCCAAATAGACGCCATAAACAGCAAAACGCATATAACATTGAAAGATTAAAAGAGTACATACACAGAATGAACGTGAAATTACTCACACGAACTAGAACTAAAGCAAAAACCATAAGTACACATGCAAAAAACTGCCTTAAATAGTAGTATGCCTGTTTCAAAAATTGTAAATGCTCGCAAAATACACATGTAGCCACTCACACGTAAACCGACTTAAAATGTAAAACACAGATGCCTGTATAATAACCTGTATAATGCACAAATTAAGCACATTCACACACACAAACATTAGCCTAAACGTTTCAAATACAAACTATTTTCACTTTCTGATATAACCATTGAGTAAAACGTGTCCTTGTTCCCTGGAATTGGAGTTCAAATTTAGTTCGTTGCGATTTAAAACGTTGCGATTTAAAACGATTTATTTGAATTAGAATCTGAGCTACGACAGTTTATCTACATTGTAGCGCTTTGATTTTGGTGTCATTTCATGACAAGATTCATTCTTAAACTGCTGCATTAGCTTAATTCAGATAAATAGATGTAATTAGGGTTAAATGAAAGATTAAGATGTATGTTTTCCAACAAAGGTAATTTAAACTATTTATTTTAATTAGAAGCTAAGCTACGGCAGTTTATCTACATTATAGTGCTTTGATTTTTAAATAGTTTTACGATAAGTGCCTTCTTTAAACTGGTGCATTAGTCGTTTTAAATTTGATAAATGGATGTAATTAGGCTTAAATGAAAGATGAAGATATATTTTCCAACAAGGTAATTAAAACGATTTATTTTAATTAGGATAGCTACTACACTAGTTTAAAGATGGAACTTATCGTAAAACGATACAAAAATCAAACAGCTACAATGTAGATAAACTGCCGTAGCTTAGCTTCGAATTAAAATAAATCGTGTTAATTACCCTCGTTGGAAAACATACATTTTCATCTTTCATTTAAGCCTAATTACATCCACTTATCTGAATTATAACGGCTACTTCAGCAGTTTAAAGATGGCTCTTGTCGTAAAATGGCGCGAAAATCAAAGCGCTACAATTTAGATAGACTGCCGTAGACCGTGAACATGCTAAAGTTAGCCAGTCCACAACCCTGCTCACAACTTTGCTCTGAACAGTAGGCTCCCTATTTGGTAAAGGTGATCCTCTTGAGCTTGACCACAAACTGCCGCCTCTCGCCCAGGACGCGAAACCTGGTTCTTCAGATCCTCAGGCGACGGTGCTGCCAATCCCCGCATGTTCAAAACATAACAGCAGTCGGAATTTTTTACGACTGAGGCAAAAATGGATTTTGGAACAGCCCTCTTCATCCCTCACCGAACTGAAGTACTGAAGTCTCCGTGCCTACTCTCAAGCGGACGTCCTCACCACTGCCATTAACGCACTATGTGAAAGACTAACCCTGGAATCTAGCCAAAAGATCATGAAGCACCTTCATTTTCTTATTTCCGAACTTTTGAAGAAAATGTCTTTTGCCATGTTTCACTAGTTCAACTGTCTCACAAAGCACTATTTAACTCGACCCTTCTATTCAGAGATATCGCTTTAGACACTACGTCCAATCTCAATCCGTCCACCAAACACATTCTTCGAAACCAGCCTCTACACGAAACTGAAACCCTGTTTACAGGTCTCATCCCAACCCTCGCTCCTCATTTGGACATTTCATACAAACGCAAAAAACTAGCCAAAACCTCCTTCCAACCAAGCCTTTTGGGAACCACTTCAAAACAACCCAACCAAGAAACACTCAAAGACACACCCAAGGACTCCAAGACACACCCAAGGACTCCCACCGATCGTCTCACAACAAAGGCCAGCCCTCCTCACGCCAAAATCAGTCCTTTCGGGGAAACAATAGAACCAACTATCAAAATCACAACAGGAGTGACAGAAGTTCAACTCCCGACAACCTCAGCAAGTACTCCTCCACCTCCAGCAAAACCAAATCCTATCGCAGGCAATGACTATGCCCATGCTCCCTCAGTAGGCGGCAGGATCAGACACTTTCTACCCGCTTGGCACCGAATAACAGAAGGCAAAACAATTCTCTCGATTGTCTCCCATGGCTTTCAACCATCCTTCATCACAAAACCTCGCCTCACAGCCACCCCCCTTTGGGACTTCGCAACAAAAGCCTCCTCGGCCGTCACCAATCCGCATCTGCCCCAATCATTCAAAACCTGGCTTCTACAGCTCGATCTTCCTGAAACCAAAGAAATCTGGAGGCGAGAGAATGATATTCAACTTGAAGCCGCTGAATCTCTACATGCACAACAAACATTTCAAAATGGAAACATTTCTATCCATCCACCTCTCATGGAAGCCTCTGGAATGGACTACATCAATAGACCTCAAGGATGCATATCTCCACGTTCCACTACACAGGAAATACCTCCACTACTTCCGTTTCATTTATCAGAAGATATTCTACGAATTTCAGATTGTCCCTTTTGACCTCAACGCAGCCCCCCGAATCTTCAATCTCGTCCTGAAGCTAATCCTAAGCCACCTCCACGGTCACCAAATCGGAGCAAATGCCTTCCTCGACGATTGGCTCCTCAACAACATCAATCAACATCAGCTACTTCGAGACACCTCTTTCACCGTTCGTCTCCTTCACAGTATAGGTTTCGGAGTCAATTGGACAAAATCTCGGCCTCAACACGCTCAGACCTTCATCTTTCTCGGCGTAGAATTCAACCTGGAAAAGGCCACAGTCACCCCATCTGCAGAAAGGAAAACCGATCTCATGAATCACTGCCTTTCATTCTCCCAGTCAGCAAGCTACTCTCTAACTTCCCTGAACTCACTCATAGGCAAAATTGAACTCCATGGCCGACCTTCTACCCTACTGCCGATGGATGACCCGTCCTCTCCATACTTCCGCATAGACAACTGGGGCAACCATCTCCCATCAACCAACAAGACTATCCCATCTGATCACAACTTTTCCTGGAACTGCCTCCAATGGTGGATGATGGACGCCACGAACCTTTCCAAAACAATGCCTCTCCACGAACCACCCCGGATCTTCTTCTCCTAACCGACGCATCTCTGACGGGATAGGGAGCACATATCCTGGACAACGAAGTAAGCACAACCTGGCCTCCCAACATGAACGAACACATCAACGTCTTGGAACTAAAAGCAATTTTATTGGCCGTACTCCACTTTCGTCATATCATCGAAGGCAAGATTATCCAAGTACAGGCGGACAATACCACCGCAGTTGCCTACATCTGCAGGGAGTAACTCGCTCATGAATCCTACACCAAATCACCTCAGAAATCTTCAACTGTGTTTGGAACTCAACACAACTCTCCAACCACTCCACATTCCCGGCAATCGCAATGTAATAGCAGATGCACTGTCTCGGAACAAACCACCATCGGGAGAAAGGTCCCTCAAGACATCAATCTACGAATCTCTCTTCACCGTATGGGGGAAACCCATGATCGACCTCTTCGCCACGAGGCACAATGCCAGACTTCCACAATTCGTCAGCCCATTGCTGGACGACCTGGCTTGTGCAGTCGATGCTCTCACCTTCCCGTGAAAGAACCTGTACGCCTACCTCTTCCCCCATTCAAGCTTCTGCCAACGATCTTGACAAAGATCGAACAAAACCAGGGATTATTTCTTTTGATCGCACTGAACGGTACAGCAGCTCCTTGGTTCCCCTGGCTTCTAAACCAAAAGAACTCCCAAACCTTCAAGACCTCCTATCCCAGCAGAAGGGAACCAAATTCCACCCGAACTCCAAAATATTACATCTGCACGGGTGGCTACTATCATCCACTTCATCAAAGAAGCTGGAATTTTTGAAGAACAGGCCACCCGCATCGCCAGCAAAGCCCTACGGGATTCCACAAACAAAATGCACAACAGCCACTGGAAACGATGGTTTCATTGGCGTAAGCGGAGAAGGTCAATCCAATCAACCCGCCTATTCAAGACCTTCTAGTTTTCTTCACTGATCTCTTCAAAGACAAACTCAAAGGCTCAACCATCCTGGTCTACCGTTCAGCTTTAAACTCCATCTTCAAGGCCTCTGGAAACAAACACCTTCTCGAAGATTATCGAATCACGTCCCTTCTGAAATCGAAAGACCAACAATTCACACACCTTTCCAAAATGGGACCTTTCACTTGTCCTGGACTCGTTAACAGAGAATCCATACGAACCCATCCAATCCAGTCACATCAACCACTTAACAAGAAAAACTGTCTTCTAAACCTCCCTCGCATCAAGCCTCCGCAGCAGTGAAATGCAAGCCCTTTCAAACGACTCCGCGTACTGCTTCTTTTTCGACAACTGCAAATTCATCCACTTAAGGCCTCAACCAGACTTTCGTGCCAAAACTCAGAAGCCATGCGAAACCTCCAAACCCATCATCATTCCAGCCCTCACGAACATCTATAATGAAGAACCTGAACAAACCTTCTGCCCTGTACAGGCATTACGCTACTACATCAAACGCACAAATGACCCCGAATGCCAGAAATGATGCATTCAACTCTTTCTTCCTTTCACTAAATGCACTGACGTCACCTCACCTGCAATGGTCGCCAACTGGATCAAAACTGTTATCAACAGGGCTTACAATGACCTAAGCCTTAACTGCACTGACAACAACATCAAAGCTATAGCGCATGAACTCAGGGCACTTTCGACATCATGGGCTTTTCACAATCAAGTTTCCATCACCGAAATCCTTCAAGCTGCCTCATGGAGAAGCCAAACTGTCTTCACAAGTCACCACTTCAGAGACATGAAAAGGCAGGAATATGGGCTACATCATCTGGGATCAATTGTTACAGTCAGATACATAGTCCAACCCTCTTAAGCACTCAATACAGAAACGAAGAGCTCCAGAAAACGGAAGCAAGACCTCCTGGCGAAGACCTCCTGAAGACGGAAGCAAGACCTCATCTCTAACAAAACGACCCTTTTCAGGGCCACCACATCCTACGAAAGAGATCCAAATTCCTGTTTCTGTTACTATTATTTTCAATAAAGTGCAAAGTTTTATTAAACTTTTTGTGGGAACCAGTCCGCAAACCGGGGTCACTTGTCATGATGGTGCCCGCCAATTTCTAAAATTTATAATGAAAGTGTGAAAAACTCTAAGAAACAGAAACCTGGGAACAGTAAGAAGAAATGCAAACTAAAGTCTTGGGTTACTGAAAATACTATTAACTTAATTGACAACAAAAATAAATTGTGGCGAAGATTAAAAAGGCAAAAGGCGGTAAACGAAAACCTTAAATCTGAGTATAAGAAACTAAAAAAAGAAGTTACACAGAAGCTAAAACAAGATAAACAAACTTTGTACAAAAATATAATTTCAAAGAAAGAAAAAGATAATAAGCATGTGTG
>JAHWFP010087883.1:10950-25789 GCA_023313725.1 Lithobius niger | reverse complement strand
ATAGTTGCAATGCATAACATTGTAGTTTTTATAAAAAAATATATATATATAGGCCTATTCTTACGTTGTTATGAGTTTAACTCAATGCACTTTCCAAGCTAAGGCCTCCAAATGCACCCAAAGTCGGCAATTCCCTTTGCCATCCAAGCTCCTTCAATTCCCGTCCAACCAGAACTAAGTATTTACTTTCCCCACCAGTCAGAGCGCTCAGCTACCCTGCCCGTCCGCGCTGCCCTACCTACTTCCGGTAGTGACAGCCTGGCCGGCCAGAGTCAGTCTCTCCTCCTCCAAGGCGATCCCTCTACCCCACTCCCCCTCCCTCCGTCGCTCTCCTACAGTACCGCGGTTTCACTCCTACCTGCAGGCAGGCAGCAGGTATAAAACAGACCTGGGAAACTGCATCTGCAGCATTGGCTCAACTCCAAGTCAGACATTACTACGGCGGTCGCAGCAGAGATGTCCCCAGTCCGAGTGTTGCCATGCCGGGCAAGGTAGTAGTTTAGAAAACTAGTTTTAGCTTTAGTTTATTTTTTCGAAGTTTATTCTAAATTTTAACTTAAAGATTTAAACTTAACATTTAACTTGGGTTTCGCAAGTATGGGTAGTTAACCCATCGGCATTTTCTGGTGTCCCCTCCCATAACTTAGGGGTTTAAGGTCCCCTTTCTAAAAACCGGCTTTTCTTTCTGTTTGTTTTACAACATGTAATCAAGCATTTATTTTGAGATCACCAAGGTTCTGTAGCATAATTACAGAAGCACAGACTTCGATGGTAGGGCCCTGATTATTGCTAGCTTGACTCAATGTGAATAAGTAGATTTGATCTTGTGCAAGATGTCTTGAAACATAATCTTAAACTAAGACTAAGCTTGAAATTGTAAGGTACTTTTTCTAACTTAGAGGTGTTTAGGTAACACCAAAGAACATTTTCTATTCGACATTGTAAGTGTGAATTTTACTTTTAAATTCGTTGCCGATAATTTTTTTATGTAAAAATTACTTGAGTGCTTTTTATTCAAAGCTATTTTGTGGACTAGTTGCCAATGTAAATTGTATTTCATTCCCCCTGTTTATTAAGCTAGTGTTTTAACTAAAAACAACTCTTTTTATTTAAAGCCTAAGGTTAGCAATTAAACCACCCACCTGGTGGCAGTAAACCAAAAACGATTAGATAGTACTAAAACTTCAAATAGGACATAGACGCTCTGTTCCTAACCGTGCAGTAGTGACTGCCATGCTTGTTTAAACTCCGCAAAAGTAAAAACGGCCACCCGAAGTACTTCTAACTTTCCCGAGACCACACCAGATGTCGGTGCAGAACAGTAGGCACCTCAAGGACCTGTGAGCACCGCTACATTTCGTTTCTTGTAGCGAATTGAGCTTGCTTCAATTTTTGTTTTGAATCTGTGAAAAGCAGTT
Organism: Lithobius niger; assembly: GCA_023313725.1. Taxonomy (NCBI): domain Eukaryota; kingdom Metazoa; phylum Arthropoda; class Chilopoda; order Lithobiomorpha; family Lithobiidae; genus Lithobius; species Lithobius niger. The sequence continues at coordinate 24,371 of JAHWFP010087883.1, read as the reverse complement.
AGCCACCAAGGCATCGCGTCGATCGTAGTGGGACAGATTCGGACCGAATAAGTATATGTAAATTTAAATCTAGTTGAATTATAAATGCACGGAAGGCAGGCGACGGTGATAAAATTAAGTTTGTTCTGGTCTTAAATATTTCGTCCTAACCTTAAGTCGCCCAGAAACGGTGATGGCCAAGGACAGAGATTGTCAAATCTAGTCGAACTATAAGAATGGCAAGACTAAGATGACAATGCACGAAAGGCAGGTGAAGGTGATAAAATTGTTTGTGTTGATCTTAACTTGTGTTATAGCTAGCTTCATGTACTACGGTAAAGCTATAAATAATCCTAGTGCGAAAATATCTCGTCCTAACCTTAAGTCACCCAGAAACGGTGATGGCCAAGGACAGAGATCGTCCAATCTAGTCGAACTATAAGAATGGCAAAACTAAGATGGCGATGCACGAAAGGCAAGCAAACCGGCGAACCAGGCCGCTATATGCGGTCGCATGGAGCCACTATGCCCAATTTTTTAGCGTTGGCATTGCACGAAATACAGGCGAACCAGGCCGCTATATGCCAAGATTTCAGCGTTGGCAAGTTCATACAAATTACAGACAAGCTGCCACTGTAAAGAGGTTAGTAAAGTTGGGATGTAGGTAGAGTCCCCCCCCCCCCCCCTTTCCTTCGACTGTCTTCACTTCCTTGGGTCCATATGCTGAGTGGGGGGTGAAAATAAGCCCCTTTGGGGAGTCGGCCGCTATATGCGGTCGCACGGGGCCACTATGCCCAAATTTTCACCCGGCCTCCCCCCCCCCCCCCAAAAAAAAAGGCCTGGCAACACGATACCAGGGCCCAGTGTCTTGCGTGTGTTCGGAATGTAGTGGCTTGTGCAAGGAACGGTTTACAGAAGGAACTTAGTTCTGTCGTATTGTAACGGCGGACGCTACGACGGCTTGCTTGTAACGCCCCCGGTTGACCTGGTGTACGTGGAGTTTCAGCTTGAGGTTAATCGATGTTAATGACGACTTTTTACGTTGTTCAACACAGCATGGACACTGTCCCAGCATGGGGGATGAAGCGCCGGTCCTAATTAAAGGGGCCTCACCTTAAACTGTCGGTATCGCTGCCACCAACGGTGGATTTAACTGTTTTACTAGCTAAAATCTAAAGATGGGCTACATATTTAATTTTACTCTAAAATACAATTAATCAAATCTAGCAAACGACTGAAGCTTAAAACTCTTGGTTTTATTTTTGCAACAGAGAATGAAAACTGTTGGACGAAGGTCTCATGGATCTCTTGATCAAGAACGCCATTTGCACTTCAAATGAATACTTTTATTTGGGCCCAGGCCAACGTTAAAGTTAGCCCACGTTTTACCCAAAATCAAAACATTTACCAAAGGACTCCAACCGCTAAGATCACCACAACAATAGACAGCCGCCAACAATGGACAGTACAGCGTCATGCGTTATTATCGTTATGCACCTGCCACAGCATTCCCCTCTTATAAGCACTAATGAGGCTTTACTGATTACAAATTAACAGCTATCTAATTATAGCATGCAAACAACGGCATAAAACGCAAGAATACAAAAATGCTGAAACTTGAACACAAGGCACAGACTTGAAATATTAAATAATAACAATGACGCAAAACAGCGTTTATACGTCGAAGAATAGGAATAAAGAAAAATAATTAATTTTGAAAGGGTAGACGATTTTTACATGCCCGCATAAGAAACCCTATCAGCGAAATGTAACAGATAGAGGCTAGCAATGTAAAACCTCGCCAGACAACAAAATATCATAAAATCAAGCAACTACATGCGACACAATCGGCAAGTAGAAAGTTGATAGTCACTATATCGGTAATACAAAATACGTCAGTCAATGAATATTAATCAGAATAAAGTGCAAAACACAACTTCATGATTTCATTCAGTCTAGTACCAGTCACAATTTTTGTAAGGGGGTCAGCTGGCATTTCGGTACTCGGACAGAAATTAAAGCAGATGTTATTCTTGAGTATTTCGTCCCGTACATAATTTATTTTCCGAAGATAGTGTCTCAAATGACTACTACCACCATTGGTCAAGAGATCCATAGCAGAACGAGAGTCCGTGTACACTGCGATTGGAAAATTCAAAGTTGTAGGGCTGATCTCTGCAAGCAATCCCCGAAAACAAATTAGTTCCTTCGTTAGGTCTGACATAGCACTGACTTCCGCTTCACAACTTGAGTGCGCAACGAGGGGCTGTGTCTTACTGCTCCATACTACAGGCGAAGAGCCTAACATGATTAAAATGCCACTGACACCTTTACTGCCTTCTACTGAATCCCAGGAGGCGTCGCTATAAGTCTTCAATTCGCCCATGTCACCCAATCGGTAATGAATTTTCCTATTGGCTGTGCCTTTGAGGTACCTCCACACCCTTTTAAGTGCTGTCAAATGTGCGAGTTTCGGTGCCGCCGATTGTCTGGCTAACTGCACGACAGTGAAGAGAATATCTGGGCGAGTTTGTATCCCCAAGAACATCAACGACCCGAGCATTTCCAGATAAGTGGTTTTATCAATTGGTAAAGAGTCTATACAGGCACCTAGAGGTTTCGAAGTGGCGGAGACAGTCTTCACGGGATTGACATCAGCTAATTTAAAATATTCTAGTTTGTCTTGTATGTACTTTGCATTGGAAAGGGTAATAAATTGATCTGTGTATTCTATCTCATATCCGATGTATTTCTGGTTTTTGACCTCTACTATATCTAAATGCGTTCGTAAGGCAGTTAAAAAAGATTGGTAGATGTTTTCGTTTTTCACACTGATCATCTTATCATCGACGAAGAGGCATAAAATGAGTAGATTGTCACCAGATTTTTGGACAAAGACACATGGGTCGAATTCGGACTTTACGAGACCCAATTGGCGTAAAAATTCGCTTATGTGTTCAAACCAGTTCCGCCCGGATTCCGATAAACCATAGATGGATTTATTTAGCAAACAGACTAACTGCTGCCCATGGTCCCCTGTTTCGTATCCTGGAGGTTGCGTAAGGTATAAGACACGTGAAATTTTCCCGAAAAGGTAGGCTGTGGTAGTGTCTAGGAAATGTAATTTATGGTGTAATCGGGCAGAAAGTGCGAGCACTAGACGGACGGAAGAGTTCCTCACGGTGGGCGAGTAGGATGAAATGTAATCTATACCAGCGCGCTCATTCCAGGCCGCAGCTACTAATCTTGCCTTTAATTTTCGCAATCAACCATCGGGGTGTTGTTTCCGTACGAATATCCATTTGGAACGAATTACTTTACTTCCGGGAGGCTTGGGAACTAGTGTCCAGACATTGTGAGATTTCATGGAGTCCAGTTCTTGCTCCATCGCATGGGCCCAGCCATCGGCTTCTGGAGATGATAAGGTATCACGAAATGTTTTTGGCGTTGGCATCTGTGTCGCCGCTAAAATATGGCGTAAAATGACAACGGGTTCATCAGCATCGTCATCTGAATCCAGAATTGAGTCGGGTTCAGATTGCAAGGTGCTATCCTGCAAATTATGGATACGTTCAGCTGCTCGTCGATCTGCCATAACCTGTTTTGTGGTTCCTGGTGGTCTTCCACGTCTTCGGTGAGGGCCGTAAGCAATGGGGTTATCACAAAGTGGCACGGGTTGATCTCCTTGTATTGGATGATGGGGCCGAGCTCGTGGGGGCGAGTCGTGAGATGTATCCGTATTTATGATGGGAGGAGTGTCAGGAGCAGAAGGATGACTTGGCGTCGAGTTTAAAATGTCTCCACCACGAACACTTTCATCAAATCTGACATCTCTTGACACAATAAGCTGCCTAGACTCAATGTCGAGGAGACGAAATCCGATACTCCTTGTCGCGTATCCTAAGAATATCGCACGCTTAGCTGTGGACTCAAATTTCACGCGTTGGTGTGGTGGCAAAACATAGTAGGCCAGACTGCCAAACGTGTGCAGGTGGCGTCCAGACGATGGATATCTTCCTGGATCCCAACGTCCTAATGGCGTCTGTGGAGGTAATCCATACAGTGGTCGTGACGGCATGATGTTGTCAGTATGGATTGTGACAAGCCGGCATGACGTTTCATTCTGTCTCTGCAGTAGGAATGTATGTAATGCGTCCAATACTTGTGACTTGCGTTCGAGGAAATAGGGAAAGACACGGCGTGAATAGTCATCTATGAACAACAATAAGTAACGTGCATTGGCATATGTAGGAACCTTGACTGGGCCTGTGAGGTCTGCGTGAATTAATTGCATAACCCGGCGTGATCGAATTGGTGCAACTTTCGGGTATGGTAAACTTCGGCTTTTACATAAGGTGCAGACCTGGCAGGGCTCTTTTGGTGGTGTCCCAAAATGTATTCCATGGAGAGTGCCTTCACGTTGCATCTTCTGCATCACCACAGGTGACGGGTGGCCGAGGCGTTCGTGCCATAACGTCCATGTAGACATTTCGGATAGTAAATTCTCGTAGTTGCACGGTAGCTTGGTAGGTACAACAGCTTTGCACGAGGCAAAATCCATAGGTGGTAAGATTTGTCCCTCTAAACGATAAACATCATTGTGTAACAAAGGTCCATCTCCCAATAATTTGTCACCTTTTAACAATTGGAAATGTTGTTGTTTTTGAATAATTGTGATTCCTTTACGATCTAATCGTGGCGTGGATATGAGATTGGCCGATGCCTCTGCAGCGTAGAGCACATTCTCTAAACGGAGAATACTGTATGGCGTCTCTATACGTATGTCCCCTTGACGTGTGGCAGTAATACTTGCTCCTTTGGATGCTAGGTAGATCTTCGTAGAGATGACCCTTGAATTTGTCAGCCAGTCATAACGGCATGTGACGTGGGACGTCGCGCCCGAGTCGAGGGCGAAGTATTCCCTAGCAGCCAAGAATGCGGACTGTGGGTAACCAATGGTCAGGGCGAATTCACTGTTGTGAACATAATCTTGTAACGAGACAGCTTTAGGGCTCGTAGCGGTCAGCTTTAACATTTCTGAGCGATCGGTTTGTAACTCCTCTTCGGATTCAATACAGGGAGTGGAGCTTTCAGAAAAGACGTCAAACTCATTCGTGCATAGCTGTCGGGCTTTCGGCTTATATGTGCGGTGGTTATCTCGTGGCCCTGCCATCATCGGAGGTTTCTCTTTAGGGGTACGTGTGTTCTTAGCAGCTAGATATTGCTGTTTTATTCGGCAGTTTTCCTCCACGTGATTAAATCTTCGGCACCATTGGCATTGGACAGGAAGTCTTGTATCCGAAGTGGCTTCTTGAGGCAAAAAGTGCCGATTCCTTGGTTTTCGGGTTGTATTCATACACATACCATCACGGTTGCCACAACGTTTGTTATTCAGGTTACGTGATTGATAAGGTATGGCCAACAGATGGTCGGTAACTGGGCACCTTGTAGTAGAGGCGGAGGGCATAATTCTGTAGTAAGCATCCACAAGACGTTGTTCCATACGGGCTGGCGTTAGGTTAGCTTCTCCTCGTAGACTCTCAATAACACCTTGCCACCGTTGGTGTTTCACCCCACGTAGGACGTAATGTACGTAGTCACTGTCCGATACCTGGCGTCCTGCATTATGACAAATATGACGCAATCCCTGGACACGAGATAAGTAGTCTTCCATGGTCTCTTGTGACTGCATTTCGAGGTTATGTAAGGCATCCAGATGTCGTAGTTGGGCATCTTGATTCTGGGTATTGTACCTTAAGTTGAGGTCATCCCAAATCGTCTTGGCGACTGTAATTTCCAAGTAGTGGATCAGTTGACGGTCATCTATGCATTTCATGAGAAAATTCAATGCATAGTTATTGCTAGTACGCCATGCTCCCCGTATCTCAGCATCCGCATCAGCAGGGGGTTGTGCATTTGTCAGTACGACATGGTGACCTTCTTGCCTTAAATGACTGAGTACTTTTGCTTTCCACAGCAAGTAATCCTTGCCATTAAACAATTTGATCCCTTTATAATATAGGTCTGGGCTATTCAAGGTACTCATGATTGAATCTTGAAGTATATAGATGTTCAACAAAAAATATATCCGTGTGTAGATGGCACGGTTTGTAAAGATAGTTGCTATGGACGAGTTGTAAATATTGATTTTTGACTACAAATGGCTAGGAAGGTAGGCATTGACGAGCGATGAACTTACGAAACATTGGACTCTTGCCGGTTAGCTTTCTCTGTGGAAGGGCTTCGCCATCTTGAGTTCTTTTGTCCGGTTGTGTTCAGATCGTCGTTTTTTCAGCCTTTCCTGGTTCAAAACCACCGACGTTCGGCTACCAAATGTTGGACGAAGGTCTCATGGATCTCTTGATCAAGAACGCCATTTGCACTTCAAATGAATACTTTTATTTGGGCCCAGGCCAACGTTAAAGTTAGCCCACGTTTTACCCAAAATCAAAACATTTACCAAAGAACTCCAACCGCTAAGATCACCACAACAATAGACAGCCGCCAACAATGGACAGTACAAGCGTCATGCGTGATTATCGTTATGCACCTGCCACAGCAAAAACACTTTACATTATAGTTTGCTTCGGACAAGCTTTTGAATTAAATTAATTAAAAGCAGCAAATTGAATATACACTTAGTATTTCACAAATCAGACAAACACACTTGGTTTGAATAAAAAGTTAAATTTTCACAATAGAAAAAGTAATATTAGGTGCTCCCGGAGACACCCACAAGACTCAACAGCCGCAACTGATAAAAGTCTGACAGTATGTTTCTACATGATCAACCGTCCACAGTTATGTTTCTAAGTTTTCCAAGTACAAAAAGATCAACCTCCCTTAGTTCCCTCGAGAACTGTTCTAAGTAATAAAAAGCCCGGCAATTTTACACTTAGGCATCAGTTTGTTTCAAATTGACTTCCACAAAGATCAAACCGTCAAGTAGTTTAAGTTAAAATTACATTTAAAATAAACTGGAAAAGTTGGTTTTCAGTAAGAGAACCACTCTGACGTTATGGGGAGAGGAAACCTAAGATGCCGCTACAGGCGTCTCCACCATAATTTTCCCTAGCTAGAGAGTTAAGTTTTAAACTAAAATTTAGAATATGGGGGTCCTAAACTGAACTTTCAAAAGCTAAACTATAACATACGAACCACTACCATCGTGCCCGGCATGGCATTCTCCGGACATGGCGTCTCCACTCCCGACTGGCGTGACCCTTCTCTAGCTTGTGAGCTGTGCTAACTATGCATTCTGGGGCTGGGGTTTTATACACATTACCGGAAGTAGGCGCGGACGCCGAGGATAGCTGCGGGGGTCTGATTGGCTGAGGGCCTCGAGAACAATGGAAAGTAGGAGGAGAAGTCGGATGAACAAAGGAACTGGGTGCAGAGCCGTTTGAAGGAGTAGGGACATGTAATACGGAAAAGATAGGCCTGTTTTGAGTTTTACTCAATTGAACTTTCGGAACTAGGCCTTTATTTTGAATTATTGGCTATGGATTCCATATTTACATGATTGCAACGTGATTTGGCTCTTATTAAAGCTTATTACTTGGCTTTGGGTAATGCATAGAACATTACTATTAAATTAAACAAGCTTTAACGGTAAACTGCAGTGTTAAACACCACAACTAGTTTTGGCTGGGGAGGGGGGCAAAATGGGGTTTTCGAAGTTTTTGCACAGTTTGACTTTCGGAAATGGGTTAAACAGATCTTTGTAAGAATTCTTTTAGTGTTTAATAGTAGATCAAGCTATTCGTAGATTTTGGTAGGTCTCAGTCAGGTTAGAGGAGAACTAAAACATATATACACTGAAAAATTCGTGTCCGGTAAAATGCCAGGTCGTAATACGTTTATACGTTTGGACATATGGTAGCGTTTCTGGGGTTAAAAGAATATAAATAAAGTATAAATGCGGTTAAATAAACTAGCTTAGTTGAATGCTATAACGCATTAAGTTACTGGGAACATTTAACGTTTAACATTTTTAAAGTTAAAATCGATCGTTGTGGAAATTTTTCATATGGGTTGCGGCCGACAAACACAATATAAAATATCACACTACAAATTGGTTGTCTGTATAAATCCTCTTACAATACACTAAGCTAGTATGTGCGGGCTTTTTGCCCTGTAAGAAAATGGATAAAATGAAAATACAAAAATACAGAGTTCAGCATTGGACGCCATGTTGAAGGTAGGCTGTAGTGGCTTTGAGATGATCTTCAAACGTCGTTTAAAGGTTCTTCCGGGTGGAAAGTCCGGATTTGGGCTTCCCCAAGAGTCTTGTATTTGGACGGACTATGGATGTTGAAAATTTGGGCTGATTTGGTTAACTATTGAAGAAACGCCGAAATGTGCCTCGGCAAGGCATTTGGTGCCTCAAGAAAAAAAATTTCCAATTCTTGAAGAACAGGCGTTTTTCGGTGGCGCTCGTTTACAGTATGTTCACGTAGCTAAGCAACCCTCTCCATTCCATTTAGCGAGTCAGGTCAGTCAGCTTGCTTCATGAAGCTTGCTTTTATCTATTAAAATCACCAGTTGGCGACACATTGCCCTACTTGCAAAAACGGAGACTGGCTTTCGAAAAGACACTCATAGGGATATCGATGGGACCATGTTCACTAGGCGAACGGATGCGGTGCCGTGGTCAGATTTTTAGAGGACTATCCGACAACTTTTCTGCTGTAGGACGAGTTAATTGAAATCGCCAATTGCAGCTTTTGAGAAACCTTGCATCGTACGGGGTGGTTTGATTGCAGCGAGTGGAGGTGAGACGTGGAAAAAAGCGTTTTAGAATCTACAACCAGGTGGAGACAACAACTAGACTGACATTCTAGAGGGTTGTCGCTAAAGCAGTCGGTTTCAGGGTTGGTCCCTTCGCGAGAAATGGAACTGCAACTCTTGACTTTCTGGTGGATGTCACACACACTTTCAAGCGGGATGCCAGAAATTGGTGAGGAGGGATGCCCCTTTAAACATTCAAAAAAAAAAAAAGGGGACTCCACCCCAAGTAAAGGTACCAGACCTTCACGGAGGCGAGTACTCCCCAGAAAGGATGGGCCTAGACCTGGATTCGACAGACGCCCACTTTCATCATAACCCCAATGTGCCAGTTTGACCAAGATGAAGCAAATTTACGTTACAGCATACGTGCAAATTCGAACGTGTAATTGCATTCTCGGCGTCAACAGTGGCTTGCAGAGAAATGTGGGAAATTTGGGAAAATCAAACAGTCAGTGAATGTCTACACATCTTGGAACGAGCTTTGTCGTTTCAGAAGGACAGTCGAAATAGGCCCTCTCGACTGGTGCTGAACATTTCTTCCGGAAAAGGGATGCGATCCTGGAATCTGCAGTAAATATCCCAGCAGATGCGGCGGGTTAGCTCTGACTCGTGCCCATTCATGGTGCCACAGAGCTTTTTGGAGGTCAACTCTCGGGGTTGGCGCCAGAAGGAAATATAAAGATGACACAACCAACAATGGGTAGAGGTGAAAGGTTCAAGGCAAGAATTAGGAGTAGGTCCCTGTCAACCTACCCAACAACACTAGTTCTAGGATATGGCAGTCACGATGGACGAGGAAGGGGTGTAGGACAAACCACAGGTCGACAGAGGTGCTTGAAAATCCTTGCCACACAACCACCAAAAGTTTGAATGAGCAACAAGGCCGGCCCATCTCTCCTAGTCTCACCGCACGGTCGGCGACATGATTAGAAGGGAAGGGCGACAAGATGGCAAGTCTGAATGAAGATAAGTAAAAGGGTGATGCCACACAACCCAAGAGTGTGAGCCTTCACCAAGGAAAACTGTCTCTCATCATCGAGTCACATGGCTAGTGACACTGAGACACACAAAGCGTCACAATGAAATGGACAGAATGATGCAATGCCTATAGGGCGCCATGTTGCGATGACACTATGTAGCTATGTCGACATGATGCTTTGCAGCGGCACTTCGACACTACCACCGGTTTAACTAGGTTATACCACCAATCCTGTGTCGTTGTTGGGGAAATCGTCAGAACCCAGTCTGATCAGGCTTCGAAGTTTCCGAGGCTAGCAAAGGTGGTGACGTGCGGTTAATGCAAAGTTGGACGAGGTGGAATCGACACTGATTCTGTTGGCGTCGGAAAGAATCGATAACCGCTTTGATGCGCTCGAACAACGGATTCTCGTTTGGCCTTCCTTTTCTTGAAACCGGATACCGGCCCAAGTTCCTCCTCTGTCCTGACATCAGCTGACACTCCGCTGTGAGAAAAGGAGACAGCCTTCTCCCTCGGGTTACGCTAAGGAGACTGGATTGCACATGTGGAAAGAAGCGTACGACTTCTGAATCCAAATCTCTGTATTCGGGGCAGAATGGTGTCAAATAGGAATGAAAGGTATAATGTTTCAGACAAACATAGCACTGTACCTGTGAACGAAACTGATAAGATTGACATTGAGAAAGCAGAGTTGGAACACGTAAGCAAAAAAAATTGACAGCACGATCGTTAGGTCGCGGCCTGTAATGCATGTATGTCCTCACCGGCATCCTAGAAAGCCGAGAGGTGTGTCATCAGTTTATGGTAGGTTCTCCATCATGACATCTGAACGGGAGCAAAAACAAAATTGTCAGTCTCAGCGATACGGAAGACTTGCCTTAAACGGTCAGGTCACCCTTCACAGTTGACAGGTGTGCTAGCCAGGTGACATCACACGAAGATATGCGTGGACATTCACCAACTAAAGGCCTTGAAAGTTGATCACGCACATTTGACATATTAGTCACGGCAACTTAGTTCAGTGAAAATGGGTCATTCCGAAACCGACATCACTTCAAATCAACGACATCAGAAAATCGCCAACATTGGGAGAGCTATTAACGTCGGCTTCTCCAGAACGAATTTAACTTGACGCATAATGCAGTACCGTCAAGGCTGACGTCAGCTGACTTTATTGGATTATCCTGTTATTACGCAGCAGAATTTAGGTCTGATGATAAAAGTATACGGAATCTATGCAAAGTTTCGGTTTCCCCTTCGACACTTGGCAGAAACGGAAGATGTAAATGAAATGAAAGCAATTACGAATTAAAGGAATTGGTAAGGAAACGAGAGGAGAGATTTTATCATTTGAAAGAAAAGAAGGGAAGGAAAGAGTCGACCGTTTTCCCAACTTCAATGAACATGACACAAGTTATTGGGGACGGGAATGGTCACGTACGCCTTCCCTCCCCTTTGGCCTGTTTCAACAAGGATTCGACAAGATCAGGTCCTCAACAGGGTCTTTTCTTATCACACCATTTGGGCAGCAGCCTCGTGGTTTCCGAACTTAATGAAACTGAAGAAAGCAGAACCTAATCCTATACCCCTGACAGAGTTTTTTCGATCCCACCACAGAGGACGGACGATCCACACATCGGCAGTGATTCTACGCCTTCACGGGTCGTTACTTTGAGGAGCAACCTGACACGAGACTGTTTCTCCAGAGAGGTGGCGTACTGTCCCTTTGGCGCCCTCAAATATCAGCAGGGGAAATGTACAAAGGACAGTGGTCAAAGGAAATAGGTCGGCGGTTAATTCTGTACTGACTTGCATAGGAAAGTCGACAGTGGTGGCAAATCCAATGATTTCAAAGCTAATTGCAGCGTTGCGAGCGAGAATGCTCGACCGAGGATGAATAGGTTATTTCCAACCTGGGACCTCCCGCTGGTTCTGACCAGCTGAACTAACCCACCGTATGACCCACTGAGTACGGCGAGCACAGCAATGTTGACAAAAAACTAGCTTTAGTCGCATTGGCGTCAGCAGTGCGCCAAAGTGAGATGGCGGCGTTCGCTAGAGATGATGGTCTTCCTCTTCCCTAGAGAATGGTCATCAGTGTCGTTGGTGTTCCCAACGAATTTTAGAGTAAAAAATTCCAGACCTGTCATGACACCAAAGCCCATAGCGATCCAAGCACTTAGCGGGAAAGTAACAAGAAGCGGTGGAGAGAAACTGCAGTGTACGATACGAACGCTCCGATACTACTTGGACAGGAAGGCGGAATTGGTCCAGAGAGTGCAACACGGTGCAGGATGTTCGCCACTGTTCGTGGACGTTGACACAGCGTATGGGGAAGTGCTTCACAAACAAGTCTCGCCGTTCAAGCTAGGAAGCTGGGTAAGTCTGGTAATAAAGAGAGCGTACGAGCTGAGTCCAGCACATCCGGACACTCCAATAGAGGTACGGGCACACGAGCAATGTGCCTTGTCAGCCTTCGGGGCCTATGGCTGTGGTACACCTCTGGACGAGGTAGTAGCAGCTGGGGCGTGGAGGAGTAAAAGTACCGTCATGAAACTTTACTTGCATGATATGAGTGGTGAGGGTGGAAGTGACATAGTAATGCAACACATCGTCGCTGGCTCAAGAGAGCACCAGTCGGTGAAAGTGTGATGCACACCAAGTAAGGCCATTAACAGTCACACCGGTGGAAAGCTAGATCACACACGGAACGCTAAGGTTGTCATGGGTCCAAGAAGGCCTTTCAGACGATGTATCACGGTGGAAAGGAGAATTCAAAGATAATAACGAGGTGTTTAACTGTATGTTAAATTACTTTGACGAGAGAGCTTGTCCTCTCTTGTTTTGTTGCCCACCTCCTTTCCGACAAAGTCAGCATGTATACTGGAGGTAAGTATTTTGCAGATAGTAAGAAATGAAAATTTTAACTTGTTAAAATTAGTTTTTACTATCATGAAAATACTTACCTCCAGTAAAACCCGCCCGTCTCCCCGCTGACAGAACAAGAAAGGTTCCAAAAGCGAATGGGGATTTCCCCAGGAGGGAGGCGGCACTGGCGCGCAACTGGCATTGAATTCAATAAATTAAACAAATGTGATAGTTTTAGCATGGGAAAAGCCAAATTCAGCGAATTTAGCATATTTACTGGAGGTAAGTATTTTTATGATAGTAAAAACTAATTTTAACAAGTTAAAATTTTCATTTTTACAAAAATAAACGTTGTGCTGTCTGTGCTGCGTTGTGCAGGATTTCCGTACAGCACTAGTAAAGTTTAAGTAAAATTAAAATACAAGTTTTTTTTTTTTTTGTAACGTTAAGTGAAAAAATGATTGGATCCAAGGCTCTAATAATTTGCCATCTAACGGGTCAACCTTTACTTAGGTCTAGTTTTGTTTTTATCCTGGCAAACTGCGAGAAAACCCACCCGGCGCAAATCAGTCAACTTCGCTTGCGATAAGGATCAGAGAACTGTATACTGTGAGGCGCCAAGAATCCAAAGCTCTATTTTAACAAACAACAGTTACCACTGGGATGGTTTAAGGTTACCATTCACATGGGTTTCACATGGACTAAACACTGAGTGGTTTTAGGTATGACCCATAACTTAATACAAAGTTTAACAACACTAGAAGATTTTCCAGATAATACCAAGCAACTTTTTAACGACAGTGTT
>JAHWFP010087883.1:0-10850 GCA_023313725.1 Lithobius niger | reverse complement strand
AAAATGTTTCATAAAACCTTAAAGAAGGGTACTGTGGGACCAAGTACCCCCGTAGAATATTCCTAATGAATATTTTTTGAAAGGAGTCGCCAAGTTTCACACAATTTTCTCTCACAGAGGGAAACGGTGAAGTTGTATGGAAAATGGAACATTGGCTCTTAAAATTTTGGTGTAAAGTCCGAATGGGGAAAAAAGTAAGTTCCTTTGAGTGAGGTTGCACTTATAACATACCTCTAACAAATTAAAAAAAAAACATGAAAATTTTAATCTGTTAAAATTAGTTTTTACTATCATAAAAATACTTACCTCCAGTCTACATGCTAAATTCGTTAATTTTGCTTTTCGCATGCTCAACCACCCATTAATCTTCGCCTGAAGCCGAGTCAATGTCCAGAAACAAGGAACAGTGTTTGACGTTCGTGAGACCCGTGATAACTACGAACTGCATGCGAGCTGCGATCTGCATGCGAACTGTGATCTTCCTGCGAACTGCGATCGATGTGCGATCTGCGATCGTCGTGCGAACTGCGATCGTCGTGCGAACTGCGATCGCTAAAATAACTGCGATCCTTCAAACTACTCTCAGTTATGCGTGGGCTGCGATCGCGAAGGTTGCGAACCGGTGAACAGTAAAAATAGCCTACCTTGCTAAGGATGGGATCCACTGTGTCAATATTTTCGTCACCTTCACACGCCCTCCCGCTAACCCTTTTCTCGGGCACGGGCAGAGCCTTATGTGACCCGTGCCAACCATCCTCACGTCCGCATTCCCTTTTCTCGGGGGCTGAACGTGCTTCCTTAATTTTTAGCACATTTTTATCCTGTCTGCTAACCCTTTTCTCGGGCGCTGACAGATAGATTAATTTTTTGGGCTTGTTTTTATCCTGTCCGCTAACCCTTTTCTCGGGTGCTGACAGACTGCCCTGAGCTTTTACCCCACTCACGTGCCCACTGTTCTTTTAACAGTCGTGGGTATAGTGCGCTTAGAATGTTTTCCTTCTCCCTTTTCTTTTCGTGAGACAGACACGGCACTGTGGCGAGTTGGACTGTCCCTTGTCTTTGCCTCCGTCTTTCCATCGCGCAGTCTCGGTTTACTCTGTAGCGCACTGCCCGGCGAACCACTTGTCCGGATGATCACCGGTGAACCCTTTGTTTGGATCGTCGGCGAATCCTGCCTCGTGCTCCTCCAGAGATTTGACAAGTATTGCAGTAGAGCCCTCCACGTGAACTGATAAGTCGCTGTTTAGGAGTACATTTTGTTTGCCATATTCTTTAATGGATCTGTCCGAAACCGGCTCTGGAATTAAACTAGCACCTGTGTGGTAAGTTTTAGCAGCGCTGGTACCAACACTGTAGTTATTTGACAGTCCTTGTTGGGCTATCAACGCGTTCACCGTTGACACTAGTCCCGCGATGGACCCCATCACCTCACCTCTAAACTCCCCAATTTTCGTGTCCACATGTGAACGCACCATAGTGCTCACTTTTTCACAACTTTGTCCTCCATATCGGCCGTCCGGTCAGAAACAATAGATTTTGCCGTGTCCCGGGCTGCCGTCACCATTGCTCCCAACGATCCCTGTGGGTAAACAGACTTCGCACCAACTGGAAAACCGTCAAATTCCGATGACGAATCGGTTGCACTAACCACCAATTCTTCTACGAAGATCGGTGCTTGAGGGTCCTTGGCCATTTCTTCCAATCGTCGATCAAGGGAAGATTGTTCTTTCCTTTGCTTTTTCTTCACTTGCCCCAGTTTCTGATCAGATCGTCGCCACGTCAACAGAATGCGTTTCACGGAATTGGGGTTGTGTGCTTCACAAACATTGCATTTTTCAGACACAAAATCACATACCCTACATCTTCTGCACAAAGGGTGGAGATCGAGTGGTGTTTTTTGGTGTGTGCACGACGCAAAATCGCCATCCTTAAGTAGATCGTCGATCCTAGCAAGCTCATCCTCACTATTGTGGTCGGCCATGTTTCGTTGTTGGGAAAAAACGCACGACCTCACTCGTGCGTGCTCAAAAACGAATGGGGTTTTCCCCAAGAGGCAGGCGGCTGCAGCGCTAGCGCTAGTAGCGCGCCTGGCGGGAAAAGAGGGCAACTGACGTTGAAATTCATAAATTCAAGATTTATGGGTGGTTGAGCATGGGAAAAGCAAAATTAAACGAATTTAGCATGTAGACTGGAGGTAAATATTTTGCAGATAGTAAGATGCCCTTTTAAAGCATGAAAAGAAACGGAAGATTTCCAGTACTTTTTTTTACTAGAAAATGCACGTTAAAATTTAAACGAAATAACGGCCGAGAGTGTCATGTTAACATGTAATTTTTCGGGTTTGTATCGCACAGAATAGTTGTAATCTTGTAGGGTTAAACTCCAACGCAATAATCTGGGATTTTTGCCAGACACTTGCTTTAAACAGTGCAACGGGTTATGATCGGATTCAATGAAAAACTTAGTGCCATACATATAAGGTCTCAGTTTTGCAATGGCCCAGATCAAACACGTGCATTCTTTTTCTGTGGTGCAGTAGTTTTGTTCACGTGCTATTAACTTACGAGAACCATATAGACGCTGCTATCAACTTCCTCTCCATCAAACTCTTGTGACAAAACGACACCCATACATCTGTCCGAACAATCGCACAAAGCACAAAGCATCGGGTCCACAAAGCACTGGAAACGTGACTAAAGCTTGCTTTAGGGTGTCAAAAGCGGTTTGTTTGGTTTCGTCCCAAACAACAGGATCTGGTGCATCCTTTTCAATGAAATCTGTCAGTGAAGAACAAATTTGCGAGTAGTGTTGGATGTAACGTTGATAATATCTAACCAAGCCTAAAAAGGAACGGACATCTTTTGCGTCTATGGTCGTGCGAACTTTTGCACAGCCAAAACCTTTACATCTGACGGCGTTCGAGAACCATTCCCGACCTCATGGCCACTAAAGGAGGATTGGCTGAAAGCAACCTACAACTTTTTGGCGTTAACTGTCAGCCCGGCTTTCTTGACAGCAGAGAGAAATAAAAATACTTTAGTCAAATGTTGGGACCAAGTTTCGGTACCAACTGCCGTATCATCCTGAAAAGGAGTAACGAATTCGTCCATGTCATGTGTAACATCGTCCATTAGTTTTTGAAAACAGAATGGGGCGTTCTTCATTCCCATATTCATCATTATTGGGGCAAATTTACCAATTGGAGTGGTAATCGTGGCAGCTTGTGAAGCTTCTGGTGTGAGGTGAACCTGCCAGAATCCACGATTCAAATCAAAAATTGAAATATACTTCCAGCGTGCAGCACGCTCGATGCATTCCTCGATATTAGGGATCGGGTAATCCATCATGACGTATTGTTACTAAGCTCGCGGTAGTCAGCTACCGGATGTGGTGGAGCGTCTTCCTTTTGTACAATAATCATGGGGCTGCCATGCGGAGAATTGGTTTCAAGAATGAGCCCAAGATCTAACATGTGCCTGATTTCCGTGACAATCGTCGTGTTCAAACTTAGTGTGCCTGTAATATTTACAAGGTTTCGTGTTTGAATCAATGAGGGTTACGTCGTGAGCAAGAAGGTCTGTGCGAACGGAAGGGGTGGAAAATACACCATCCACTTGATTTAAAACATTTAATAATTCAAGTGTTTGCTCTTCAGTAAGAGTACCAATTTTCTTAAAAAGCTTCATAGCTTCTACAGCAGAAAGATCTCCAGGCTGGCCTGGCCAAACAAAATCTTTGTGGGCTGGTTCCTGCTCGTCAGACATTACACAGTAGGAGGTACTTTCATGAGGATAAAACGGTTTTAAAAAGTAGACATGGTAAATGGTGTCCTTTTAAGAGCTGTATGATTTATTTACTAAATAATTAGTGTCAGACATATGTTTTAACACTTAGCAAGGTCCGTCCCAAAAAAAGTGCAATTTATTGGTCTGTGAGGATTTCAAGATTAGAACTTTATCTCCTACATTAAACTTGCGTTCGACTGCTTTAGAGTCGTAATAAGCCTTGTTTTTAATTTGACTTTTTTTTATATTTTCCTGTGACAATTCACGGGAGGACTTGAAGCGTTGCAGCAAGTCCAAAATGTACTCAAGTACTAATGGATGAACGTCGGGTTCGATCCATTGATTCTTGACCAAGTCAAGTGCGCCTTTAAGGTTTCAACTGTAAACGAGCTCATCTGGGAAGACGCCCGAACTCTCATGTGGAGCGGTACACAGGGCAAACATGGCACCTGGTACACATCGTTCCCAATCTTCTCGGTGCTCATGACAGACTGCACGTAAGACAGCTTAAATGTACAGTGTAGACGTTTCATACTGTTGGACTGGGGACAATTCACACTTGAATTTATACAACGTATCCCACACTTCTGTAGAAATAAAGTGGTTAGTTTAGATAGGAAGCATGAGACAAGATCTGACTGCAGCTCAGAGGGGGAAGCCTAGCCTTGAAAAGATTTCAAGCCAGGCATCGACCACTAACTGGCTGTTTGCCTCCCTTGAAGGGACAGTTTCGGAAAACTTGGCTGGGTCTAACGGTGACAACAAATATTTATAACCTGCTTTGCTGGTAGGGCGAATTGGGCCTACGATATCCACTATATATCGGTTAAAGTGCTCCCCATCCATGGGTACCAAAACCATAGGTGCAACAAAATGTTGACCTGTTTTCCAATTTTTTGACATGTATGCACATACTCTTAAACACGTATGCACATACATTTCTATGTCCGAGAAGCATTGAGGCCAGGCAAAAATTGGTCAGAACTCATTCTTTGGTTTTGGATCGGCCCAAGTGGCCAGCCCATGCATTAGCATGCACAGATCACATATTCACGACACTCCTGTGGTAGAACCAATTGCTAATCAGCGGTTTACCAAGTGCTTTAATGGTTTTCCTAAATAAAAGGCCATTATCAACAGAGAAACGTTTGTTTTGGGGACTAACAAAACTAGTCGGCACTGCTGGTGGAGTGACTACACTAGATTTGTTCTCAGAGTCTGAATCTGCACTATCGGATTCGATCTCATGATAGTTAAGTCTTGAGATAGGAAGTTGTTATCTACCCGTGTCAGTGAATTAGTGATAGCGTTGGTTAAAGGGGAAGGCGGCTGCATCCCCCTTCTTCCAGAATAGTCTGGGAAGGGGCATCCAACAACATTTAAAAGTGTGGGCCCATACTGTTGGTAACCAGAGCTTCAGTAATGAGAATTAAGCCCAAATGGCATTTGCATCTCGATCTTTGCGAGTATATGACCAGTAGTTTGCTCCGTGAGAGCATTTTTACATTGTACATATCCTCCAGTAAAATGGTCGGGTTTGAGAAGGTTACGTGAATACGTCGTCTGTTGAACCAGTATCTCTCAGCTCAAGACATTTCTCTCCATTCACAATCCACTCATGGATGTTGCAAAACTAATTCTGGTGGATTTCTACCAACAAAATTCACGTAGCTGACTGTGCAGCATCATGTGCAATTTTAGCACGGCATTCTCGCATTAAATGCCCGGGCTTTCTACAAAAATAGCAAGCCCCATTGTTAGGCCGTTTGCGTGGCCTATCAAATTCCTTATGGGAATTACTACCGTAGGAAGTGGCAGAATCCCCACAAGAAATAATTGACGAAATGACAACAGCAATAGAGAAACGCGATGCAGCCACAATCACAAAGAAAGAAATAGCTTTTAAAGATAATGAACTGTTTTTAAAAGCGGAAGCGCTTAAAATCGAAGCACTTGAACTAGAAGAGGCTCATAAAGCCCGAGAAGAAACAAAAGAGGTGCGAACTGAAGCCGATAAAATTTGTGCCCATGAGTTAATGATGCGTGACCAAAATGCGCAGATTAGCGATAACGCTAGTACACAGGAGCTTCTTAGGCTAGAACGTGAAGCTGCTTTAACTGATAAACAAATCGAGTTAGAGAAGTTAAGAGCAGCAGCGGCTGCCAACCCTAATGCACACGCTACTCAAGCTAGACCAGATCCAGTTGACAAACCGGATAAAGTCGCCGATGAGGTCCGACTTATAACCAAGTGGGTCCCTAAATCTGAAATAAATTCTTTTCTGAAGATTTTTTAGCGCACCATGGAAACACAGAAAATGTCCAGGGCAGAGTGGGCAGTAGCCCTACAACCATTAATGGGGGAGGTTCTCATTAAAGTTTGTTCCCAGTTAACGACTGCGGACATGCACTATTATGACATAGTCAAAATTAAATTGTTAGATCGTTTCATTCAAACGAAAGAAAGTGTTCAAATGCAATTTAGAGCACTAAAAAAGGATCCCGATTTACAATATCATGATTATGCGTTCGAACTCCAAACGTTGTTAAACAGATGGATGTCACTCGCTGCCGTAAATGCCAATTACGACAACCTCGTTAATTCTACTACAGCAGTTTATGAAAAGTTGTCTGGTAGGCCTACGCAAGTGGTTACCCGACCAAGCTAAATTGGCACGTTAGCCGAAGCTGCCAAATTAGCAGATGATTGAATGACGAGGTCCAAACAAATTTCTGTGGAAGAATCACAGAAATGTGATAAAGTGCAATCAGCAGCACAACCAACCAGCCAGGCTTCTAGAGCTAATGGCAACCACAAACTGACGTCAGCCAGTTTAACAATCGAAATTGCTCTCCTGAGCATCGGATGGATGGGGCTGAAAATCCTCTCTCCCTCTATAAAACCAAGCCCAGCCATTATTCACTAGCATAGCTCAACTGACTTCAAAGCCGAGGGTCACTACAAAGGTTGGGATGGAGCTGTCCAGTCAGAAGGTTGCCATATGCCGGGCAAGGTAGTGGTTTAGGTAATTAGTTTAACTTTTGAAATGAATTTTAGGACATTATTCTAAATTTTTAGTTTAAAATTAAATTCACTTCTTGACTTTGAACCGCGTTATGTTGAACTTTGCCATCGGCATTTCTGGTTCCAGTCCAACACAATTTAACCCTTTGTGCACTGGACCCGAGAAATTCTCGGGCAGGGCAAACCTTCAGCCAGAACTAAACCCGTTAAGAAATGCTATTACAGTAGTTGGCTCAGGCCTGTCGATTTCATAATTTACACCACCTTAGAATATCACATTTGCCTCATTTCAAAGAGGTTGTGAACAGTGACCTATTTCATGTGTCACTGATGTGTAGTGGATTAGAGTTGACAATTTACTCGGACAGGAGAACTCCAATCTTTCTTCATTCTGGAATTTCAGTTCAGCCTTTCGAACAGGTAGTTGGAAATTCAGTGTGCAAAGGGTTAAGGGTTTATGGTCCCCTTCCTAAAGACCGGCTTTTTTTCCCCATTTTTGTCTAACACAGGTCAGTCTAAATAATCACAGATCACTATGATCAATTAAGTTATTTTTGCTGAAGAAGCCCTACTAAAGTTTGGTACCCGATATAACTGATCATTGTGACGGTTGTTTGTAAGAGCTAAGTGCCATACATTCAACGTGACAAGGGCGTAACACACATTATTTAACTAAGAGAGTTTAGGTAACTACACCAACTTTTCTAATCAAAATTTACTAGCGATCTTGTATTAAGAGCTAGCGTGGGATTTTGATTATCTAGTGATCTTGTATTAAGAGCTATACTTTCTAGTGCACTTGTATTAAGGGCTAGAATTGAATTTTAATTCCAAAATTCCACAAGTGTCGAATTTAATTTCGAATTTAATTTAATTTCCCAAGTATGCTTTAACTTAAAGCCTTTTTCTGTCATAATAAACTAGTAGACCTTCGTAAAGTGTTGATATTATTTTTATTATGTCAAAATAAAAACCAGGAGTTTTAACCACCAGCTTTTTTCTGAGTAGAGTTGATTTGCTAGAATTTAAATAACTAAAAGACTAAAATTGCAGGGCCTGCACCTGCTAATTTTAGTTTTTATTGCCTAATCAAAAATATAGATTACCTATTTTCATAGCAATTCCCTCCTTTTGAGCTATTATTCCCCTAGAAGCTTGAAAGTTGGCTTCCCAGCCGGGCTTGTACTACTGCGCATGCGCAGGGATGGGCTGGCTATATATACTCGGCGCAGCCATCCGATGGCATTATTTCTTCTCACCCAGAACCTAGACAATGGAGGGGAGGCCTGGGTGGGAATTAAGGTAATGTATATTTTCGGTTAGGCAATAAAAACTAAAATTAAGCAGGTGCAAGCCCTGCAATTTTAGTCTTTTTATAGCCAACGAAAATATATGTCACCTATTTTTATAGCGGACTTAGTAACCTGGAGGAGGGCTAGGTTCGCTGTCCCCTCGTGTACAAGCCGGCATCCCCGAGAACTAGTCCCTGGTGAAGACAATCCTGAGTCCTAGACCAATTTCCCTAAGAGCCGAAACTATTTGCGGACTGCGGAGCGATCCGCTGTTTCGGAAAGGTTACATCCTAAGTGAGGTCAGGCAGTGCGGAAAAACGTTGTAATTTAATAAATGTTAACAGAAGTAGGAGAAGGAAGCGCAAGCAGGGGTTTTAACACTGTGGGGTACAAGATAGGATATCAGATAAAATTCCGAAATCGCCTACCTTGTTGGGAATCGTGGTGTTCCCAAGTGTGAAGCGGACAGGCGGTTCGCGCATGTCGTCCTAAGTTCTTTAGTAAACTTAAGGATCGAACGCCGTCTTAGTAGGACGGGCTCTGGAAAGTGTGTGAAGTGGGCAGGCGGATGAGTGTCCTTATGATCAGAAGACGTGAAGAGTGAATACCGTCCGGATGTGGAAAGTGAGAATGTGTACGGTGAGCGCATGACGCGGCGAACTTGCAAGGAATGTGAGGAGTGGACACAGTTCGCAGGACGGACCGTGGTAAACTGGAAATGAGGAACGCAGTTTCGAAGTTGAATCAAGAAGAAGGCAGCTGGTTGGTGTAGGACGAGGATCGAAAGGAATGATTTTCCAGAGGAAGAAGAGACGCTGGTTGTTGAATGTTAACCACTTTGTAAAAGGATGAAGGTATGGTTTCATAAAGCTGAAATTGTGAGGATAAGGTCCTAAAAGGGAGGCGAGGATCGTGATTGTATCATCCCCACACGGGAGGTGGATGAAGCGGAATCCATGCTGAAGATTGTTGTGTTGAGGAACAAGAGACGGACGGGAATGTCGTGTAGGGAAGGACACGGAAAACAACTGCTACGCCTGTGGTCGTGGATAAAGGATCTTGAAGTGGTAACCAAGAAGCGGATGGAGAGAATGGTGAGGGGTGGACGTACGGAAACGGGTTTGTAGTTGTTAGTAGTGTGTGCGGATGGTAGCACAAACATACTGCTAAAAGTGATGTAGACCTGGTTGCATGTAGTTGAGGATGTATTGAGTGAAGACTGTGCAAGAACGCATGAGATGCAAGAGATAGGACGCCAAGCTGTCCGTTGTCAAGTTTGGGTTGCAATCTGTCAACTTTGATTGTTTGTTTTTGTGTTTGAAACAAAAACAATAGCAGAGCTAACTGCGCATCCGCATTTAGCTAGAAAGAAAAGGTCATAACAAGATAGTGTCTTGTGCGTCCTGAGGATGCTTACAACAAATGAGGGCCAGAAGGGTAGGGACGGTAATGGTGAAGGAGCTTCTTGGTAAAGCGCAGCTAGGGACGGCGATGAAGGTATGTCCGCAGGACGAGGATGAAGCGGTGGACGTATTGTGGCAGAGGATTGGGCAAGTCTTAGAGGTCGAATGTGGGAACGGGCACAGTAGTAGGCCCTCCAAGGTGTAGATTCAGGAATCGACGAAACCCAGGCGTTGTGTCCACGGAGCAGAGCATAGTTCACACGAAGGAAACGACAATGACAGTTTATCAGTTTGTTGCTTATGAGAGTATGCATCGTTGACAGCACGGAGGAAAGTCTTTGTGGACATAAGGCAGGTAGGAAGTGGATGGTCGTCCTGGAGGAGGTTGCTTGCGAAATGTAGGGATGGGGTCCGTATGGGATCGTCCCTTGCAAAAAGTACCTCTAGTTGCTTCAGATGGAAAGGAGGACAGCAGTACCGGGAGGATAGCGGAGGGATCCTTGTCCGAGGAGAGGATGGATTGATCCTTACCCTAGCTAGCCCTGAAGCCGGAATGAAGGTGGCCGGGAGCGAAGCTTCAACCGGGAGATCCCTGGAAGCAGAGAGCATCCTAAGATCGAGGATGAGTAGGACACGTCCTACGGGATGGTGAAGCCTGCTGATCTCGAGGACCAGCGGACCCAAAGAAGAAGTTTTTTTTTGGAGTAGGAGTTGCACTTGGGCTTGCTTCAGAGCTCGTAATTCTTTTCACTGCTTAGCTGCGTGTAGCATCCGCTGTCTTGATTGATGTCGCTTTCGTCGAATGATAGTCCATCGACTTGGCGAGACGGAGACACAAATACGGCCCTTACGTTTCTGTCCGTCACACAGGATGAGGATGAGGTGAGGACGAGGATGAGGATCGAAGTGATACGTCGTAGAATTTTTTTGGGAAAAACCTAGGCAATTACAAGCCTTGGCTGAGGACACATTCCCTTCTTCGGGTAACAGGATCTTCAGAAGAAGAAGAGGTGGACATGGTGAACGATGAACAGGACACGAAAACTGTTAGGCGGGCAGCGATATGAATCGCGAGGTGAGTGGCTGTAGGGGCGCCTGGTAGTGAGACCTGGCAACACTTGCGCAGTCAACAGGTGTAGTGCTGTAGGCGAGACCATGCAGTTGCGTCCTCCTGCCCCCACCCTTTTTTTGATGTGTGTATAATCGTAAAAGTCAAGGGATTGTAATGTGTAACGGCGGATGCTACGACGGCTGGGGTGCTTGTAACATCCCCAATATCTGGTTGACTTGGGTCTTGGTAGTGGAGGAATTTTAGGGTAAAAAACGGCAATCGACCTAACAAATT
>JAHWFP010087877.1:2589-27034 GCA_023313725.1 Lithobius niger | reverse complement strand
GGGGGGGGGGGGGCTATACGACAATGTGTGTTGTACTGTATAGAGATTTCAACCTGTTTTCAACGTATGAGCCTAAAAAATATGAAACCAATTCCTTATCTTGTACTTGTCCTTTCCTTTTGTGCGTGTGACTATAACGTTTGTGTTGATAGGTGTAATGTTTAGACAGGGTTCGTACACGGCCAAGAATTCCATGAAAAGACTTAAATTTGAAAATCGATAATTCAAGGCTTGAAAAACCTTGAAAATTGGAATGTTTGTTGTCGGAGCCTTGAAATGGTCTTAAATTTTGTGAGGGTACTGTGTTTGGTTTAATGTTAATACAATATAAATTAATAGTAATATTCATTCACATATAAAATTAAATAAATGAATAGAAATAATTTGTCTGCCGAATCCATTTCTTCTATGAACGATGCTTCCCCTGGATTCGACTGGAGACAGAAAGAGAGAAGTCTGGTGCAACCAATTTTTGCCAGAACAGGCAGTTAAGCAAGCGGTGTTCCGCTGGCCGTTAGTTGCTTAAGTGTTGTCCATTGGCGAGGACATCATGTTCATCATTGGTGGCAACGAATACATCTGGCAAAATACTGGAATTTAAAAGGTAATTTTGATAGTCTCCTACGCAAAGAGCCTTGAAATTCATTGTAAACTAGCCTTGCAAAAGCCTTGAAATTGGTTTCGTCTGTTATGTGCGAACCCTGTTTAGAGTGACGTTAGTAAAATGAGTGGCGACATCTCTTATGGAAATGATGAACTGCATGAAAAATAACGCGGTTCGTACTCGCCAGTAAACTTCAAATTCCAGGACTTTTCCAGAAATTTTCGAGGTCCTATCAATGAAAATTCAAGCACCGCAAGGACCACAAAAAAAGGGCCTTGAAAAAAATTGACAATTAAAAGCCACATCTGTTAAATACGAACTCTATCAAAACTGTGGTGAGATGCAAGTTAAATATATACTTGGTTCCGTTAATGACATCGTAAGAGCAGAAACGCTGGTTGGTGCTGCAGTAGCTGAAGTTACTGGAATTCACTTTTCCATTACATGGATTTCCAGGAGTTTATTCTGTAATCTAAGGCCTTTTTCAAGTTTTTCTTGTAGACTTTTTTCAAGTGTGGAATTTCATTTTTATTTTCCAGGATTTTTTCAGGTTTCCAATGGTCCGTACAAACCCTGATAGGAACAATGAAGCCACTTTAAAAATATCTAAAAATAAAAAATAGGTGTAGGTGGACGTTTTTTTTTTTATTATGTTTTCACTTTTTTGGGATCACATTTTTAACATTGAGTAGAGTCTACATTCTGATCGGTTTCACAAACTGACGTAGGAAATTGCCAACTCGACAAATTGCATACGGGTCCATGCACAAAAAAAGTGCAGTGAATACGAACACCATTAGGTTACCGACCACGAGTTGACATTTTTATTAGCCACCGTAAACCAAATTTTTAAAAATACCAAAAAAACATTGGTTCACGGGTTTGGACTCCATGCGGGCAGGGATTGAGGATGTCAATAAAACCAGAGATGATGCCACTAATTTTTTACATTTTTCCTATGAATGGCGTCTTTATGCAAACGTTATAAAAATAATAGCACCAAATGAACTTAATATTTTTTTTCCTTTGATTTCTAATTGCAGGTGCCAAAACACTGTATCTTCCATTGTCATTGATATTTTATTTGGTGTGCTGATATTACACCACTTGCATCAATGGTTATCCACTGGTCACATATTTGATTTGTTCCTGTATTGTGCTGAGGTAGATTCATCAGTCATTATTATTAATTTGTATTGGCTCAGGTGTTTTGTTTTTTAGTGATTTGTTGTATTTAATGGAGTGTGATCAATGAAATTGGTAAAGCTTTTAAGAGAGTTGCTTTTAGCACTCCAAATTTATATCATCATTCATCAGATTTCCTTGGCGTTTGAAACAACTTATTTGTTCTAGTGCGACAATCGACGGGCATTTTCTTTTGACTAAACTGTATTGAATGATTGTCATACGGCTAACCTGTTGAAGCAACTTCCTAACAATCCGAGACATCGGGAAGGCTAAAAATTAGATTGCCGTAACCCAAACTTGCATCTCATTAAATCTGCCAACTTGTAGAATTAACCCGCTTAATGAACTGGCAAAGTTTGCCAACTTTTTACACGTGCATGCTCCTATGTATTTCCTTCACGTATAAGTGCTCACTGAGTCAACTTGCATTAATTGTGCTAGAGCCAGCAAGAAAGAAACAGTTTCAACATTGTGCACGAGTATCGCTTCAGGATGGTGTTATGTTGAAATGAAATGAAACGAAATATTCGTTTAGTTGAACTGCAGGGTGATCAGGTTATTGGGGAAACGTAATTTTAATCCGATATAATTGTGGTAAATTGGGATGACCCATCGTGTTCCAGCTAGTAAAAATACAATTATTATTTAATCTTGCCGACTGACCAAACATACGAGGGGAAGTAACAGCCCCTCCCCCTTCAACACCCCCTTCAAAATCGTCCCTGTCACCATCTTTAAAACTTGAAAGGGCCCGAAGGTCTTTTTCCCAGCAACATGCTTATAACTTGAATAATGGAAAGACATCTTTCTACACACTATTTTGGCGTACAAATCGCGCTCGCCACTCATTTACGCTTTGTCAAAGGTCACTTTCTGCACTTTCATACTAGTGTAGCTGCAAATTTTAGGTGAAAATGTTATTGAGCAAATACTGCAATCTTCCACCTTCTTCAGGTACACTAACAACACACACTCTCCGAAGTAGGGAGACACGATGCAACAGAACTTCAGAATTTTCCTTCTACAGCTTCTGTTTACTCAATGACCTTTACAACAAAAATTCGCAGCTACACTAGTGTGAAATTGTAGACAGTAACTTTCGGCGAAGCATAAACGAGTGGCGTGTACAACAAGCTTATTATCTTTCACCATGGTACATATTTTAGTTTATTATTATTTGCTGTGTGAGGGCATTTTCCCCTTGAAGGGTTTTTACTAAGGCTGTGCCGGTGCCACTATTTCCGATACCGGTACCCGTTTACCCTGTTCCGATTCCAGTACCGGTGCTATTGGTTATTTGCTAAAACTGTACCGTTGCTGATACCGAGCCGGTGCCATTGCCGATGTCAAATGATAACTTAATAAAAAATACGGAACGTGTTGGTACGTCAGTAATTTAATGGTGTAACAAACGGAACACTTTTACAAAGGAATTGTTTGCTAACACTTTATAGCACAACACATAAAACCTAGCACATTATTTATTTAAAAGTTGCTTAATTTTTAGTAGCGTTGGGAACAATATGCCATATTATTAATGTACGAAAATTCTGATTCTGGAAAAAACAAGCCTATGCAGGTACCTGTTAACCCGGTACCGGTCCGATAACCGATACCATTGGTACCTGCAGCCGGTCCTGGTACCAGTATTGGTATCTGCACAGCCTTAGTTTTTATCAGTAACTCACTACCCTTTATTAAGGCTGAGACACTCATCTTCTTTTTTAACCCTCACCGATGCTGACACGATGATTAAAAAAAAACAGGTCGATCCTGATTAGTGATTAAGCAAAAAAAATCGACCGCTGAAGCATTCCTTTCAAGAAAAGTTACTCTGAAATCATTGTTAATGAGCTCGCAACTGTTAAAAAATATAAGCTTAAGATAATGTTATGTAAGCTGAAATCATTGTAATGATGAAAACTGTTTTATTGGAAAATTTCCTGTGAGGCTGAACCAGTTGGCATTGGCTCGGTAACAATGAGCATGTACACTGCAAACAAATCTTACAAGTACAAACATGCAAACTTCCTCCTGCTTCATTGTCACTCGACTTATATATTTCAAAATAAGTCGTGATGTCAAGCAATAATCGTATAAATTCGTAAAGATGGGGGTCGAACAGATCACTATTCAGTAAGATAGTTCTAGTGTCTTTGAAACGTTTTAAAAGATAAATTTAGAATTTAGGATCAATTGCAATATATGCAGTGTTTGTTAGCTTTTATCAAATTGTACTCGTAACTTCATGTCTTATGGTGCACTCCCTCACTTCCCTGGGGTTGCCATTGGACTTGGTATTGGTTCAGTAGAACTGTATACAGTGCAAATTAATAACAAAATAAAGCATGTGATTTTACCATTCCCAGCCTAAATTGGTAAACTTGTTTTCATCCCCACAATTAGGCTGTACCGAACAATAATTTTTCAGCCGAACCGAACCAAACCGAACAGACCTTAAATAAGCCGAACACCGAACACTTCCGAACCGAACAAAAATGTACCAAACCAATCATCTATCTTAAACTAAAATGTAAAAGAACTAGTTCACAAAGATTCATCAAAGCACAAGTTTCTTAACAAATGTAGGTAGTTTCACATGGACTTGTAAGTCCGTAGATGTTGAAACACTGTTTAAACATAAAAAAATCTCCACTACTTTTACATTTTCCCTTATAACTTCTGAACCGTTAGAGCTAGGAACTTGTGGTTTAGACCAACAGAAAGCTGGCGAAAAAACCTTCAAAATGGTGTATTCAAACATCAAAATCCGTCGATTAGAAGTGAAAATATGTTCGGTTTGGTATTTTGCGTTTGAAAGGCCGAACACCGAACCGAACCGAACACCCTCTGTTCGGCCATGTTCGGTTCGGTTTGTTCGGTTCGGTACAGCCTTTAATTACCCATTACATTTTTGAATTATTGTCTGTAAAAGACAAAAATTCCTGACAGCGTTAAAAATCCGTGGTTCCATTACACCAACGTACCAATAATGGCAAATGTATGCGTAGTGTGCAGCCATTTTTATTGTCTTCGCGCACAGTCAGTGGCAATTGAGTAGTTTTAGGGATAAAAACATATTTACCAATTCAGGCTCGGGAATAGTAAATTGCATATTTTTATCCCAGAATGCCTCCCCAAATAAATTTGTGCATGTTGAGACTTCGACAGACTGGGTATGGGCAGTTGCCATCGTCGCCTCCTGGTTTAATTGGTGGATTCCTTGGTGGATCCCTTGAAAGCCTTGGATCTTTTGGTGTACAGAGTGTGGTCCGAAGGAAAACGAAACAGCTGCTTGGGCAGAATTACGGCTGTGTCTCCAGCTTGAAGCTTATGTTACTAATGAATTTATTCAGAAACTTCAGATTGAAGACAAGTTGAGTCCCTCTTGAAAGTTAGGGCTCTAGAAGCCTGCCTGGCTTCGATTAGTTCTGGCAAATCTCGACTGAGTGTTTCTTGAGTTAGGTTTCCATTTATGAAAGAAGTTCCTAGGTCGTATTGGAGGAGTAGTTCCATGTAGAAGAAACCGCAACCTTCGATAATGGAAAGATGTCAGTTGGTAACTGTGCGAGATTATGGACAACAGCCACGTGTCGTTCATAACCTCTCGCCAAACTTTCTTCGCAGGGGTTTTTCTTTCTGGAGTCTTATTGCCTTGGCATTGGGAGCTTCTCAATTTCCATGATCCCCCACCGGGCCGCATCCATGAAGTGGTCCCACTTTCCTTTCCACAATGACTGTTGTTGTTTCTTCCTAAGCCAATGGGCTTGAGATGCGGTGCTTGGCTTGAATTCTCCGTATAAAGAATGAGTCATCTTGAGGACGTGTCCACTGAAGAGAGTGGTGGCCTCATGGAAAGGGATGATCCATAATTCTTGGACTTTAGTTTGGCGAAGCGGAGGCGAGAATGGCATCACAGCGGTGAAGCATACTGTTGATCACCCCTTTATTCTGCCAATAGATGGCTTCAGGTGGACACTCGACACCTTTCTACAATACGAAGAATGCATCTTCAAGGTTCTTTATTGCTACAGGTTGGGTGCATGGTGGCAGCTGTATACGTGAGATCGGCGTGGGATGCTACTCTCATACCCATGTGTTGGAAGTTCTGCAAGATCACGAAATTACGATAAGAGATGGGTAACTGCATTGAAATTTTGAAAATCTTCATAGTGGTGCCAAACTCCAAACGGTGGTGCTAGTTTGGAATGAAGTTGGCCTCGTCGAAGGGGGAAAGGCAGGGTGTGTGGCTTTGCCTTGTACATTAAAGAAGAAGCTATCATATCCTTTATCTGGAGGGACAATAGGTCCATCAAATTGTAATAGTTCATCTTTTCCTCTTAAAAAAAACCCTATGCCTGAGTATAGATCGGACGATGAGCAAAAATTGTGGAAAACATTTCTTCAGCAGGGCTTACTTGGCAGAGTTGGCGAAACAAGTGTCGGTTCCGAGTCCGAGTCCACCGTCCTTGAGGTGGCTTTGGGCGGTCGAAGATAAACATCTGTAGATATATTGTCATCAGGCTTGATGATCTCCATGGGCCGACGTGAATTGAAGGCTCCATCACCAAGGTCTCAAGTTGTGGAAAAGTTTTCGATTTTTCATGATCAACAAGAGAACAGTCCTTGGATTTTGATCGTCACTCTTTAGAGCCTGCTTGTTGAGCCTTAGCAGTTCCAAAGGGGCCGATCGAGTCGGCTGTTTGGGAAGCTTATCTGGCGAGAGGCACTGCTTTGAAGAAGGGCACAGCCTGGGCAGACAGCGCAAGGCTCACTTGAGAAGGGCTTGACAAGGCTGGTCCAGAGAAGAGCAATGGCTCGGTGAAGGTAACGAAGGGCGTCTCGTTGAAGACAAGAAGCGGCGAGATGAGATCAACGAACGAGAGGAGAAGAGTCATCCTAGGTGGGGTAGAAATCCAATGGAGGAGGTTCCTTTGAAAACAAACGCAGATCCCCTGGCGTCTTATTGAAGATGAGAAGCGGCCAGCCGCATTCCGGCAAACAAGATAGGAAGCGTCTTCCTTTGTGGGGTAGAAATCCAATGGAGGAGGTTCCTTTGAAAACAAACGCAGATCTCCTGGTTGCGTAGATGAAGGTCACTACAAACTCGAAGGAAAAACCGAAGGGGCCTGAACGTTCCTGTGTATCGTCTTGGGCGAAGGGTTGAACGATGAAAGTGAGTCCGAAGAAGAGCTGTCATTCTTGCAAGTCAGCTTGGAGTACTTCTTTGGACGGGTTATAGAGTATGACTTGCGCTTGCTGGTGGGATAAGTGTTCGAGACGGCGGCATCCTCATTAGCAAGCATTAATGTGTGATCCTTCTTAAGCGAATGGGGGGAGTCAAACAAAAGGGCTTCATTAAGCGAAGGTAAACCGGCCGAAAACGAAGGGGTATGGCCCTCAGCTATTGGAAGCGACGTGGGTGCTAACAAACGATAGGATCGAGCGAAGGGAATGGAAGTGACGATCCATATGCAGCTTGGGCAAAGCATCTCTTTTTTAAAAGAATGTTTAGATGAAAATTTTGATCTCTTTTTCTTCTTTTTAGACCTCCTAGCTTTTTTGCATCTGGTATCTGAAGAAACAGGAGAATCAGAATCTGACGAGCAGCATGGCACTAAAGTTTGATCTTATCACTCAGTAGATTTGGTGAAGTGAAAATAGTCCTTTCGCGAGAGAAAATTCCATTTTCGGGGGTGATCGGTGCAAGCGGGATCTTTTCAATGACATGCAACAAATCCGGGCAAGCGGGTGGGGCAGCGACAGACGTCTGCGGTACTCTACTTGATCCATTTAGGATTCAACTGTATTAAGAATGAATTAGAATGATCAAGTAAGAATGAACGGAGCATACCGGAGGTTCCTTTCTAGATTCGTCTGTGAGACCGATGAAGAAGTGATTGTAGCCGCGGGGTTTAGGCGCGGCGTAGGCCGGGGATTCGGCTAGGGAAGGATAAGAGTTAATCGCTAACGCGGAACAGAGAGCAGTACAGGTTTGATTAATAAAAAGAAAATCAGTCAGTGCAGCCTAATGAATAATTTTTCCCGTCCCATTTTCTCACAGACAATCATGAATCAACTCCAGATGTTGATTCGTTGGCTGATGGGCGTTCCTGCTGGATTGAAGTTGAATGAGCCACTTACGAGTGCACTGGGAAATTTTTTCTTGTATCACATCCATTTGTGGAGAAGTAGGTAGAATATCTTGTTCAGTGCTGGGGCATATTTTTGATTGTGATGATTTGAAATTTATAGGATAGTCTTAATATAATTGTGCTTTTTGTTTTTCAGCATTCATAACCGTCATCAAGCCTGTGTTGGGCTACATGATGGAAACAATATCAATTCTTGGTTTTTTTGGAGTAACATTTCAACTCAGTATGTTGAGTGATTTGATTTCGCTGGCCACCTTCCACATCTATTGCTTTTATGTTTACGCTGCCAGGTAAGGGAAGATGGATGCAGGGTGTCCATTTTATTGAACCCAGTTTTTTGTTCGCTGAACCTTAAAAAATATAAATAATAAGTCTGTTTCTTGTAGCAGTAATTAATAGGGATGTGTCAATCTAATCCAAACTATCCTCTGTTCGGCCATTCTCAAGAAAAAGAAAATAAAAAAACATATTTTAACTTCTACAGTGAAATCTCTTGATAACGGTAGTCCAAGAAAGAGAATGTTACTAGTTGAAGCCCGTGCTACACACAGGTGGTGTTAGATGCATCGTTTGAAAAATTTGTGCGGTCTGGTTTATCAGTAGTATTTCCCTGCAGCATCAATAACTTTCTATGAAAACCATTTAGTCTGGATATGCTTAATGAACACTTTTGACGTCAGTCTTACTTAAGACTAACTAAAAAGCTGATTTTCGTCCCCTTTGTTCTCTCAATCAACACATCCTCTGACTATTACGAGTGAGCCGGTAATTTTTGGTTAATTGCCATTATAGCATAATTGATAGGAAACATAATTTCCATGGTCAAACAAAATTCTGCGAAATTTTTTGTCAATTCTGCGGCTTATTGTATAAACAAACGGCACAGCTATATTGTACAATGTAAGCTTGATTCCAATGTCAAAGTAAAACAACAACTTCATGATGTATCTTCTCTAAAACCAGAAGTACAGCATTGTTAAAAGTACCCCTGTGTTGGCTTTCCTGTAAGATTCAGCTTTGCAGCATTAGTTCGAACTTATATAAATGTTGCAAACGCGTTCATTTTCCTGTTTTTTTTCCGCATTTGAGAAGTTTTTGCTGCGTTCACTTAAATCTACGTAAATGTTGGAAAAGCTATATACGGGTTGGAAGCATGAAAATAGTGAGATGGTACGTCCTTTTAACCCTAACTAACAAGCGAAGTATTTCAGTAACACTTCTGGTTAATATTTGTAATGATAAAATTTCGTACTCACAGAAAAAAAAACGCACAACCAAAATAGACAAGTTTTAAAGATCCAGAAAAAACTTGCAAATTTTCAATGGACCTTAGCTGCCACCTTCATCAGGCAGAAGACACCGAGTCCTAACTTCGCCACATAATTACAGATCAACAAACGATTCACAGCCACTTTTTGAATTTTTCCTTCAAAAAGTGGCTGTTAATCGTTTGATGATCTGTAAATATGTGGTGAAGTAGGACTTGTGTCTTAAGCCTGATGAAGATGGCAGCTAAGGTCCACTGAAAATTTGCAAGTTTTTTTCTGTAGGCCTATTTTTAAAACTTGTCCTTTTTGGTTGTGCCTTTTTTTCTGTGAGCACGATTACTTCAGACCAAAGTTACTCAGCCGAAAAATCGGTTTTTACTACAATAAAATTTTTATTTCTAGTGCTGTTTTGGGAATTTGACAGAAAAAATTTCCCATTATCTGCAATTTCGGCTAGTTTTCTGATGTTCTGCGACCTCAACAATACATTTTAGAAACCTGCAGACGTCCACTAACGCACTACTGTGAGAACTTTGTAGTCGAGTTCTTTTTTAAAGCATCTGCAAATTCTGCGAAAATCTACGATCGCAGAACTTGTCTCTAATAGTAGTGCCCATTTCCCTGCATAGGTTGTTTGGTATTGTTGGCGGTAGTTGATTGTTTCTTTCTGAAACAATTAAACTAAGCTCATTAGGAAATAACTAAGTCGTTCAATCATGTTGGCCACCTAATTTTGACGCCTCAGAATTAAATACTTAGTATCCTTTGGTTGTAAGATTTAAGAAGAGGCCTGGGTGGTTTCATTTGTCTTATCAACCACAAATAAACTTTTCGCTGGTGACAACGTTACTTTTCATGCGCCCAAATATCGTTGTCGGGTAATAATGATAGAGCTTGTGTGGAAAAATTGTTGAACGTGATGCAGCATTGATGCTTTGTGTACGTTTAAACTGTTGCAGTATCGGCCCTTCTCAAAAGTAGTTAGTTGTTGAGTTGTCATACTACGGATTAAGGGTCTTATTGATGTTATATCAGGAATGGAATGCATTTATTGGGGTCGAGACAAACCTAATACAAAATCTAAAACGAATGCCAAACAAGAAAGCCAAATACAACAAACGGTGCAATATGTTACATTTTCACCAACGTGTCCATCGTATCACACTGGACTACATTGCACACAACACTGAACTTCGCTGCTGGTCGTGTTGGACTCCACTACACACCACACAATCTCTCACTTCAGCCTCTGCGCAACGCATGTACCATTGCACACTTCATGTCCCATGCTAAATTACACTAGAACACCACTGCAGCACTACTCCGTTGTAACACCACTCTGAATCAGTCAAAGGTCTGTCTTTATAAACAATCACTTTTGCATGCATTGTTGCTGTAGCAGCCTAAAAAACAGCATTGTTATAACTGGTTTGTTGTTGTAAAAGGTATCTTTATAATGGAATTTATCTGTAGTTATGCGCGAGTACACAATAAATGAAAACCACCAAACAATCTTACTGATGACTGGTGCCGGTCTTGTCGTACACATCACTGTTGGAATCTTGTGTAGCAAGCAGTACTTGGCATCTTAAAAGTCTATAATAATTTGCAAATTATTATTTGAAAGAGCCAAACTGAGGGTAATTTAAGTAGCTGAACGTTTGTACTTTCAACCATTAACCTAATAACCAGATCGACCAATGGTTGAGGTATTTCCCAATTTGGCTGGCTTCTGATCTTTACTGATGAGCCGTGATTGGCCGATCAGCTTTCGGTGCTGAGTGACAGATCTTGACACAAAGACTAGGAGGGACTAATAGTCATGTAGAACTAGCTTCACTTAGAAAAATTAGATGTACAGTATTTGAGGCTGAAATAAAGTTGGATTACAGTTTTATAATTGAAAAAAATGGAGTTTACAAGCTAGAGCTTGAGGCTGTAAGGTTGGGAGGAGGTGAATTGCCCTAAAAAGTGAGGATTGTCCAATCAGTGTGAGTTTAGAAGCTGTTCAGTGTGGGGGTTCTTGAAAGTCTTGAAAGTTTCAATGAGAGCTCTACGGCCTGTTCGTTTCAAAAAAGTCGTCATTCTCAGTTTTACTTAACGATCTTAACTCTTAACCGAGATTCTGGAAATGGATGAATCTGCTGTGGTCAGGGATAACGATTTCTATCTGTATTGAGAGAGGGTGGGTTGGTAGACGAGTTGCAAAACAACGTTACTAATTGGGCATTGAAGAAATGCTGGCATGGGGAAATATAGCTACACCATATGTCCGAGTATATTAAATGACGTTATTAAGATAACTGTTGGTTTTGGGATCTTAATATTCGGCAATCCATTGAGTTGGTGATATTGACGGTGAGGCTTTCTTTTGTGTTTTAGTTGTACCCAGTTAAATAAATGTATGTTTTGAACCTATACAGAAAATGCAACAACTTCCCGTTTCTTTTTAGACTTTACAACCTTCACTTGTCAGGCCTTGTATCTCTGTGGCGTCTTGTTCGAGGGCGCAAGTGGAATCCATTGCGCCGGCGAGTTGATTCGTGCCAATACACTGTCAATCAACTTTTTGTAGGAACTTTGTTATTTATGATTTTGTTATTTCTACTACCAACCACTATGCTGTATTATGTGGTCTTCAGTACGGTAAGCTTGCATTTTTTGTTTTGTTTGACTGTTTGTATGTACAATGTAATTATTGTAGTTTCTTTTCTCATGCAGTTACGACTGGGTGTCTTATTTGTACTTGGCATAATTAACCGCCTTACAGCGATGGTCAACACTGCACCTGCTTATGTTGCATTACTGCATTTGAGTGGAGCACCACTCCTCTCAGGCAAGTAGCAAAAGAATTTCTTGTATTTGTTTTACTCCGGTGACAATCTCATAAAAATAATGTCGACTGTAGTGCAATAATCGTACCTCATCATTCGCCAAAAGCTAAAAACCAAGCATTACCATAACTACAATTATAATAAAGAAAGAAATCACAAGGTAAAGGGTAAATGAAGCAAGCAGTCTGCATTAAAGACTGGCCTTGTGAGGATACACAATACACTAGTCTGAGAAGAAAGAAAAGACTACTGCCCCGACTGGGACTCGAACCGAGGACATCCCATTTACTAGCCGGGCGCTCTAACCACTGCACTACCAGGGCGGGTACTGGCTATAGGCTCCAGCCGAGCTAAGTAGCTGTTCAATCTTTCTCAGTGGTGACCTAAAGATCACAAACAAACATACAAGGAGGGAAAGCAACTTTGCTTCTTGGCCTCCACACTAGAAATAATGCAAGTAGTAAATAAAGAAAGAAATCACAAGGTAAAGGGTAAATGAAGCAAGCAGTATTGTGTATCCTCACAAGGCCAGTCTTTAATGCAGACTGCTTGCTTCATTTACAATTATAATGTTTTCCTTATCTGCTGTGAACGTTCTGTAAGGTCACTTCTAAGGCAGACATTGCACTATTTATGGTATTACAGTACAACCGTTATAATCTGAGAAAGTTCTGCAGGTGCCACTTATAGAGGGCAGACGTTGCCCAATTTCTGGTATTAACCTTTTTGAGCCTAATGCCATTTTTCATTTTCCTGCTTAAAAAGCCTATGGCCAAACATGGCTGCCATGAGCAAGTTGTATGCCTCAAGAAAATAAATTGTAATTAAAAAAACTAAGTGGTCTAGGAGTATTAAAAAAATCGCAGAAATATAATTGAGACCATCGTACTACTTTTTCATTAGTAAAAAAAAAATCTGAAGTTTCTCTACGTAAAAGCGTTAACGGAAGGTTTCAATTTGCAATCCTCGGGAAACCTTGAAATAATAACATCCACTGGATATTCCTCCATTACAGCATTGTTACTGCTTCTGAAGTCATTTTTTGATGTTTTTAGTACCATTCAAGTAGTTCTTCAATATTGACAATCGTTGAAAGCGCACTCCCCATTCTTTGTGGCTTCAATTGTGACCGGGTCCCGCAAGGGATTCGACATTGACTCCTT
The DNA here is from genome assembly GCA_023313725.1 of Lithobius niger. Taxonomy (NCBI): domain Eukaryota; kingdom Metazoa; phylum Arthropoda; class Chilopoda; order Lithobiomorpha; family Lithobiidae; genus Lithobius; species Lithobius niger. The sequence continues at coordinate 13,822 of JAHWFP010087877.1, read as the reverse complement.
CGCGTTACATCACTTAAGACCAGGCCATTTCGGGATCAAGGGTCACATGCCTCGAATGAACCAATTGGCAGTCGCAATACTGAAGCGTTTCAAAAACGGCCGTTGAAATGAAACATTTCATTTGAGGAATAAAGGTGGTGACGTAGGGGTTGATGACGTCATTCATTGAAGGCAAGGAAAACAGGATTCCTCGTTCTCAAACGCGACCAAGAGGCGGTCGTGCGCTGTGTTGTTCTCGATTTATGATCGCTCAAACCAAGGGCTATTATTAGCAAACAAAAGCTATTTCACGTCAATTTTCGCCACAATGCCAACAAAAACACCAATTAAGGTAATAAAAAGATGATATAGAATTAAATTAACATTTTAGGAGCTGTCTTGAAATTATGACATATCGTCGCTTGGGCTTAAAAGGGTTAAACAATTTAATATTTTCCTTGTCTACTATGAAAGTTCTGCAAGTGTTACTTTTAGGGCAGACATTGCACAACTTTTGGTATTAGACATTTATAACGTTTTCCTTGTCTACTGTGAAAGTTCTGCAAGTTTCACTTCTAGGGCAGACATTGCACAGGTTCTGGTAATGCAACAGTTACAATACTTTTCTTGTCTACTATGAGAGTTTTGCAAACGTCAATTCTAGGGCAGATTTACTGAGTTTCTGGTATATTACAACAATTGTAATGTTTTCCTTGTCTACTCATCAAGTCATGAGTAGCATTTGTAAAATCCTTTCTAAGAAATGGTAACTGATGCACTCCTCCATTACTTCAAAATACCGTATAGTTTACGACAGATGGATTAGGCATGAACAGAGCTTAGATTTACCCTCCCTCACCAAATTTCACCAAAATACTTCTTAGTGTTTTAACCTATTGATTTGGCTCTTTTACCAATGGAAAGAACTCAAGACGATTAGTGTATTGGAATGCCAAAATTGGCCAATATGTGGAAACTTTGGCATCCGTGACAGGCTACGAGGCCAGCAGCCAGTCCAGGGATTCACTGTAAGGTGTTTTTAGTGCCATAACTGCATTGCTGATGAACTGGATAGCCAAGTCAAACAAAAATTTTCCTAATTTAATAAACACAATTTTATTTTTATTTCTTTTTATTTATTGAACAATAACAAGAGGTGGTGCAGCCCTATATTATGTTTACTTTTCTTGTCTTAAGCAAGACCCATATTCATATTGATATTGATTGGCAATATCAAACTGAACATATTTTCCCTTCTCTTGACTGATATTTCATCAGCTTTCCAATGGTATAAACTCGTAAGTTGTTAAATGTCAACGTGGGCGTACAGTGCCGAATTTTGTTGAAACGTATTCTTATAGTGAACATTTAATTATGAACTGAGTGGTTGAATTTTTTTTAAGCTAGACAGGTTTGGGATGCATTTGTTCAGCGCCATAGTGAACATTTGGTGTTTGGACTTGGTTAAGGTATTTTTTACAACAGAAATTTCTGTGCATTCTAAACTTTTGCACATAGGTTCTCTGGTTCAACCTCATGGGAAACTGTGTCTATAAAGTACTTTGATCATTAAATGATTTAGCATACATAATATTATTTATTGTGGGCTTATATTTATCACGAATTATGTGCATTTACGGTCATTAACAATGATACACGGAGAGAGTCAGTTTGCTTTCGCTGCCAAATGTCAGATTCCACACTTGTAGTACTATGGTCAAATTTTGATGGTCTTCTGTTGTTTGAAAATAAAACAATCTTCCATCTTCATCAGGAACACAGTACACTCAAGCGTCCAACTATAGAGACATTATGGTGGACGATTTCAAGTCCTTCAACTGCTACAACATTCTAGTCAGTGTTGGCAGTGGCTCCCTCGTATAGTCTTTCGAACTTGTTTATTAAGAATCATTCCCCAAAACAGTTTGTCTTGAAATACATACAGTGTTTGTGATTTGGTTGTTGTAGATTTTTCAGTTAATTGGGAACCGAGATCGGTAATTAAGATTTGGGATTGGACAGTTTCTTGTAACAATCGGCTCCGTATCGGCCCAGCTTTCATACCTATATGACTCTGCTCAGCGAGCATTGGTTCGATTGGGTGCGCTCAGTACAACTTCAATGAATAACAATGATGGACAATTTGTAAGGTGTAAGAAGGCCGAAACTCGTTTTCATGGCAATTCTTTATTTTAGGGAATGTTCATTTTACTGTTTCTCCATGTCGACCAATTGGACAACCAGTAACTCTAATAATGAAGGTAAGAATTTTGTGGCAAATTTTCACCTGTAGCAGTGTCGTTTTGTGTTGTGATCGTAATTAACCTGGAAGCGACATTGAAACAGAATGCTAGCTTGTGCCGAAAATGGTGTTGGCGCAAGCAAGCTCGTGCAGATGTGGGTTGTTTTGTACAGACACACTAAGGACAGACTTGATAATTCAGCCAATTGCACCTAAACACAATATGGATAAATACATAACACTAGGCCAAATTGTGTGAGTCGTTGCAAATAATAATATAAAATACACACCCAGAAGCAAGCTTAAATGGCTGGAAAAAAGAAACAATTGGTCAAAGTGTTCTTTCCAAGAATTAACAGCTGGGGGCCTCGACAACATGACACGGGAGGTTGTTCCAGGCATGTACAGTGCGGTTGGAAAAAAAGTACTTCCGTATGTCAAGTCTCACGCACTGCTTCTGGAGTTTGTATCGGTTACCTCTAGTGGTCGACCGAAACCAATTTTTTCACTTTTGGCCGAAACCGAAACCACTACCGAAACCAGTGATTTGGTTTCGGCCGAAACCGAAATCACTACCAAAACTGGCAATTCGGTTTCGGCCGAAACCACTACCAAAACCTAATCTGAAAACTATCAATTTTAATAATTTGTGACAAAAAAGCAGGAATAAAATCATAAAATCATGAATGTGTGGCCTCCAAGCCCCTCCCTCCACCCCTCCAACAAAAATAATGTTTTAGAATTAAAAAAGAACTTGTCAGTCTTGCTACAAAACTTCAGGACTTTCGTTTGTATTTTTTTTGTCACTACTCATTTTTTATTTTAAAACTATTCGTGTCAGTCCAGGGCACGGAAAAGGGCTTTTTATTCAGTAAGTAAGAGCTTTGCATGAAAACATAAATTATGACAAATGCAAGCGTAAATACCCTCCAGTGCAACGAAGCCATTTAAATATTTTGAATTTGAATTTAAAAAAAATTGTATTTATTATTGATGGGCATGGCAGATGGAATCATGATGTGTGATGGTGACCCCTGGGTGTCGACACCACTAAGCTACAGCCTAGTAATATGTACGGAAACTGGATAGGCCTACTGCCAGGAGGTAGAAGTGGTTTCGGCTTCACGAAAACTGAAGCATAGGATTCAGCCGAAACCGAAACCGTAACCGAAACCAGTCATCGGTTTCGGCCGAAACCGAAACTGAGCTATTAACTTCATGGCCGAAACCAGAACCGAAACCGAAAATTTGCTGGTTTCGGTGCCGAAACCAAAACCGAAACCGAAATTCGGTCGACCTCTAGTGACCTCTGGTCCCAACAGGTGGGGGCAGTACAAAATAGAAGTCACGAAGGTCGGCACCTTCAAGACCACGCACAATCGTGAAAACATGTAGCAAATCTCCGTTTCTACGCTCAACAAGAGTAGTGAGGTTAAGTTTCTTAAGTCTCTCTTCATAGGTAAGAGCACGCAGTGATGCCAAAAGGCGAGTTGCACGTAGTTGTATCATACTACTGTGCTTCCTAATGATAGAAAAAACTATCCAAATGCCTTAGTACTGTCAATCACTCCTCCGCTTCCTAGTGTGTAGGGAACACTTCTAAGTGTTTTACTACTGTCCAAGTCCTCTGCTCCATAGTGTATAGGAAAAAACTATCCAAGCATTTTTGTACTGTCCAGCATTCCTCTGCTCCGTAGTGTTTAGGAAAAAACTATCCAAGCACTTGAGTACCGTCCAACACTCCTCTGCTCCCTAGTGTCTAGGAAAAACTATCCAAGTGCCTTAGGAAACTTTTACAGAGCTCCGGTTTCACTTCTTATTAGTGAGATTGTGGGTGGTCAGGGAAAAGGGAGAAGAAACCAGATTTAACTATTCCACTTAGCGACATCACCGTGGAAGAACAAGGCTCTCCTCTCTCCCTCCCTACGAGATTGTACCATTCATCTTTACAAACGAGCGAGATATGTACGGCACATTACTGCAAACCACTAGACATACATGCAAAATCTACCAAAGTGTCTGGTATCCAGAATGTAAAATTGTCTGATGAAAAGCGTGTTTCTTATTTGCCAAAACATATTAACCTGATAATTTTGCATTACATTCCTCGAATGTGATGTTTCCCTGGAGGTTTCTTCCGGTGCGCGAACGCCTGCTTGCATGTCCCACTGCGCATGCGTGTCGCAGTCCTCCCTTATAAAAGCGAGAGCGTGGACGCTTTTGGCATTCATTTTCCTCTAGAGGTGTGTTAACGCCACCTCGCTCCGTGGTTCCCCACATGTCGTACGGTATTTGGATTCAACACCGAAGATGGCCGCCGCTTCCGAAGCTCTCGCTTCGTCCGCCGTGCTCCCTTGTGCTCTTACTCACTTCTCCCTACACAACCGTTGGGCCTCCGCCCTCGACCTCGCCGCTGTCGGCCCCTCCCGGACGACACCACCTGATGTCGCCCTTCTACGTGGTGTCGCCTCTTCCGATTTGCCTCTCCTTCCGGGACAACGGACACTGCCGTCTGCCCCTATGAACCTGTCGTCCCTACGGGATGAACTCCAAGCCGCCAAGGACAACTACCGTGAGGATAAAAGAAATTTTCACCGAGCCGCACACGCCGCCCGCTCTCCGGAACGCAACTCACCATTAGACTTGTCGTCCAATTCTTCTCGCAAAGGCCTCAGTGTCACTCGCAGCGTTGTCCGCGATATCGTCCAGGACACCGTGCGACATCTACAAGACAACCCGATGCCACCGCCGTCGTGCTCTTCATCGATTCGGAAGGCCCGCACTCAAGACTGGGTCGCGTCCACATCCAGCCACGAGGGACACAAACGTGTCGCAACTTCCCCTCCGGCTGCTGCCATTAAACGACGACCGCACGACACCCATCAGTCGCCCCAGCCAACGACTCACGCCGTGCTCCATCCTCCGGCCGAAAAGAGGACACATTTCCCGGACGACACACCGGATGACACATCTCTCTCAAAACCGTTGAGCAGACAGTCCCAGACTGCTTTTTATGTAAACCCTCACAGACTGCCGACATTCCCGTCATCAACCGGGGCCTCAAGACCGGGTTCGGTTTTGCTCTACGAGACAGAGACTCCAAGCCACGCAACCTCCTCGGCTAATCCACGACACTAGGCCATGCAAAGTTAATTGTTTGGTTTACAGGCGCGTGCGGGTGCCTTAAATTATCGCGGGTCAAATTTTTTTATCTCAATCTTGGTCCATCTGCTAAAATTCATATTTTCGCCAAATTTTGACTGTTTTTGACATTCCAGTACACCATTTTAACCGGCTCGTAAGGAGCTTTCTAATGGTGTTAATTACAAGCCTTTAACTCAAGCCACTAAGAAATTATTTGGCAAAAACTAAAATCTTTTTAGTACTAAACAACATAAAAACCATATTAGCAGGATATTATACTTTTTAGGCTGCCTGCATACTCTTTAGCTTTTTGAACTAGGTTCATGACAAAGAAATACGGTCAGTAAATAAAATAAAATGCCTGGTTGCCTGGTGCTTCAATTTTCAACCTTGCCCGTAAACCAAACAATTTTTTTTTGCATGGCCCTACTGACGTGTCTACTCCGCAATGAGGGCTCACTCCTCGACAAGGGCGAACCTCTCATCCTGGATAAAGAGCCTCCAGCCCCACGACCGGGCCGTGAAAACAGCTTCTTCTGCCCGTTCGGTGCCGCAACCAATCCGCGCAATTTCAACACCTACCCCGAATGCGAATTTCTATGCAGCGAAATCAAAATGGACTTCGGAACAGCTCTCTCCATTCCCAAGAAGGCCGACATCCCAACCTTCGTCCTTTACGAAACCGACAAATGCCTACGCCTAAGCTTACCAGCGGCGTCACAAGCTGACGTCCTCAACACGGCAGTTAACGCCCTATGTGAAAAGCTCTCTTCCGACGCTAGTCCAGAAGAAATCCGCAACTTGTCGTCCCTAATATCTCAATTCTTCCAGAAAGCAAGTTTCGCAACCTACCATTCCGTGAATTGGGCAACCCGAGCACTTTTTAATAACACTCTCCTCCTTCGCGAAATCCCCCTGTCGTCCGCGAACAATATAAACATATCGACGCAACACCGTCTCCGCACCCAACCAATCCATGAGTCGGACACCCTTTTTCGTGGCCTCATTCCAACTCTAGCACCACACTAGGACGACTCAGGAAGCCTAAGCCACTAACACAAAACTCGTCATCCAACCGTCCGTATCAAAAGGAACGAGCAAACCAATCCCCGTTTCCCGGCAGACGACTGGTTAAAGCCGCGGCTACGACACCTCCCAGCCGTCCGAGCGACAACCCAGCCTCACAGCCGAGAAATCAGCATCCCTTTCGGACCGACACTCCTCGCTCCCACCCCGGCCAACGCAACGAGCAGAAACGAGCCGCAACACCCGACCGCAAGAGCTGCACCTCGTCACCAGGGCGCAAAATCAACCATCGCAGAAACCAACAATGACGTCTCCCGTCTCTCTTGCCTTCCAGTCGGAGCAAGATTACGCCACTTCTTCCCAGCCTGGCAAAAGCTAACTCACAACTTGGAAATTTTATCAACATGGTTTTCGGCCGCACCCCTGTCGCCCTCTCCCCCTTGGGAATTGTCGCCTCCAACAACACAGTCCCTGTCGTTCGAAGTCTCGGAACTCTTACGGAAATCTGCAATAAAGGAGTGCCATTATCCAGGCCCAGGCTTTTACAGCTCCATTTTTACCTGTCCAAAGAAGTCTGGAGGCGCTCGTCTGATATTCAACATGAAACCGCTTAACAAATACATTCACAACGAACACTTCAAAATTGAAACCCGCGAGTCCATCCGTCTCGCATTCAAACCAAACGACTGGACTGTTTCGATCAACCTGGGAGACGCCTATCTCCACGTCCCTCTTCATCCAGCAATCCGCCATCTTTTCCGTTTCATCTACAACCGAAAGGTCTACGAATTCCGCTGCCTTCCCTTCGGACTAAATGCAGCTCCAAGGATTTGCACGATGATCTTAAAACCAATCCTGGCAAACCTTCATCAACAACAAATCCAGGCCAGCGCCTACCTAGACGACTGGGCTCTCAACAATCCAGACCCCCACACGCTAGAAATCAACAGGGACAAGACCATCTCCCTATTAAACCACCTGGGTTTCGGCGTGAACCACGCAAAGTCACGCCTCACACCAGCTCAAGTATTCACGTTCCTCGGAGCCTCATTCGACCTACGATCAGCAAGACTATCTCCTTCAGCGGAACGAATTGAGGACCTCCTACGTCACATCCGACTTTTCCGACAACGAACAAGTTTTTCGGCCCGAGAATTCAACTCCCTCATAGGGAAAATGGACTCAATGGCAAACCTTGTCCCATACGGCCGATGGATGGTCAGGCCTTTTCATCACCACCGAATAGACAACTAGTCCATCACCCCAAAACCAACCGGACAATTTGAAGACTTCCCCTTCGAGTCTTTCCTATGGTGGTCAGACGTCACGAACCTGACGAAGTCATTACCACTCCAAGAACCCCCGCCCGACCTCCTCATCTTCACAGATGCATCAAAGACTGGCTGGGGCTCACACCTAGACAACCGGTAAATTTCCGGCCTTTGGCCGACACCATGCGTCGACCACTTCAACATCCTGGAACTATGAGCAATCTTTCTTGCCCTTCAACACTTCCTCCCTCCCTCAAATACGGAACAAAGTAGTCCAGATACAAGCCGACTACACGACAGCCCTAGCCTATATCAAAAAAGAAAGTGGAACTAAATCGAGATCCCTTCACAGTCTAACATCAGAAATCTTCAATCTCTACATTCCAAACAACATCACGCTCCTGCCACTCCACATCCCAGGCAACAGGAATGTGATTGCCGACTCTCTATCACGCCAGAAACCACCAACAGAAGAATGGTGTCTCAAGAAATCCATCTGCGAATCTCTTTTCAACATCTGGGGCACCCCAATGCTAGACCTATTCGCCACAAAGCAAAATGCCAGACTTCCCCATTACATCAGCCCGATCCCGGACGAAACAGCAATAGCAGTAGACGCTCTAACATTCCCATGGCACAACCTATTCGCTTACCTCTTCCCACCCTTCAAATTACTTCAAGTACTCCGGAAAATAGAAGAATGCCAGAGCCTATTCTTACTAATAGCCCCCCTCTGGCCATCAGCAGCATGGTTTCCACTCCTCCTAGACCCAGATCTTATGTCACAACAGAAAGGGTCAAAGCTGCACCCAAACCTTGCAAACCTCAACTTACACGGGTGGCTACTATCATCAAACAACTCAAGAAGGCTGGAATTCATCATGAGGAAGCAGAACGCATCGCCTCCAAAGCAACTAGAGACTCAACCAACCGTATGTAAGACAGTCACTGGTCCAAGTGCATTCATTGGTGTATCACAAAACATACAAATCCAATCATCCCCCCCTCTACCCGACCTCCTGAAATTCTTCACCGATCTGTTCAACATCGACAAACTGAAAGGCTCAACAATACCTGTTTATCGCTCCGCCCTAAATTCGGTCTTCAAAACCGCCAACAGTACCAAACTATTAGACGACTAATCGCATCTCTGCTTTACTTCGATCATTTGAGAACGAACTTCCCACAACCAGACGAACCGTAACCGACTGGGATCTATCCCTCGTCCTACAATCCCTAATGGAAGAACCATACGAACCAATGGAAGACAGCTCACTTCACCTCTTAACCCGAAAAACTGTCTTCCTCGTAACATTGGCAGCCAGCCTCAGGTGTTCCGAAATCCAAGCCCTCTCGGCAGACACTGCCTACTGCATTTTCGGCTCGAACTTCTCCACAGTCAAGTTACATCCAAGAGCATCCTTCAGAGCAAAGACACAAAAACCTTCAGAACCATCAAAACCAATCACGTTTCCAGCCCTCTCCAACATCCTAGGCAACGAACCAGAACGTCTCCTCTGTCCGGTCAGAGCCCTACGCTGCTACTTGGCCCGCACACAACATGAAGACATCCGTAGAGGCAGAAACTAACTCTTTCTTCCCGTCGAACCCCAAAACGGAGATCACGCTGGATCAAGAAAACCATCGAAGCAGCCTACGACAAACAAAACATGAGTAAGAGCATGAGAGTGACGGCTCACGAGGTTAGAGCAGTCTCCACATCTTGGGCCCACCACAACGCCACCCCAATAGAAGAAATCCTGGCAGCAGCATCCTGGCGCCACCAATCAACCTTCACCTCCCACTACCTAAGGGATATGGCAAGGGAAGAATCAGGACTACACCGGCTGGGACCGATCGTCGCAGCCAGAACCGTGGTCAAGCCCCCTTAAGCACTCAGAACGTAGCAGAAGCAAGCCATCCATGAAGGAAGCAAGCCATCCTTAGAAGGAAGCAAGACCCTAATCACCAACGGTCCTTTTCAGGGCCACCAATCCCTACGGAAGAGACCCAAATTCCTGTTACACCTGTTGTGAATAAAGTGCAAATTTTTTCTCTTTCAGATAAATCTGTCCCTTTCAGATTATCTGTCTTTGGGGGACAGCCTGCTTGCATCCCGGGGCGCCCATCAGGATGGTGCCCGCCACCATACTTTGACGAGGTCAACTGATAATGCATAATTATCAGGTTAATATGTTTTGGCAAATAAGAAAGAACATTTTGCCGGCCCCCAGCCAGGCCGGCTAAAAATGGTTTCTTTTTGCCTAAAACATACTTATCCTTACTCCCGCCCTGCCTCCCCTCTCGAGTCACCGCCTGACATATTGAGAGTAAAATGAATGCCGAAAGCGTCCGCGCTCTCGCTTTTATAAGGGAGGACTGCGACATGCATGCGCAGTGGGACATGCAAGCAGACGTCCGTGCACCGGAAGAAACCTCCAGGGGAACATCACATTCGAGGAATGTAATGCAAAATTATCAGGTTAAGTATGTTTTAGTTAAAAAGAAACCATTTTTAGTCGGACTGGTTGGGGGCCGGCAAAATGTTCTTTTTAGGTGAAAATGTACAAAAAATCACGTAATTTGTCGGCTTTTGTATGATGATAATGCTTTTGTCGGGTATCCTAGATAGCAGGATACGGTAGATTTTGCATGCACTGCACAAGATAAGGATCTACTGATCAGTCAAAAAATGACTTGACGTACTGAACGACATTACCGAACCGATCATTGATGCTGATTTTGTCAATCTTCTTACCAGTAAAGCTGAATAATTCACAAATTTAGGCAAATGTTGCTGTTATTGTGTATTGATTTTTTTTTTTTGGCAGTAGCTAAATAGAGCACACACAACTCAAGCATTTGCAGGAACAACACATTTGTACTTTTTGGTAATCGGCATCTGACTTGCAACTTTCATTGAGGGGTTACCGATTTCTGAGCGGCAAGAACGGTTCGGTACAACTTCACCACTCTAACCATCAGATATTGGCATTTTAACAAATCTATGAACCTAATACATGACCCTACATTGCATACGTTGCAACTTTGTAACTTCCTAGTTACAGGGATGAGATTTCCTCTTTTAGGCAGATTTCGTATTAAATTTAAGCCATGCAAACCACCTAAAAACATATTAAAACACCCAAAATAATGTAGAAATTAACCCAATTGTGTTCCTTTCCTTCACTCGGAGAAACCTCACTCGTGTTGTTCAGTCAGAGATCGGGGAAGAGTTTATATCTGGACGATTTGGGGTAGTGCTGCGGCCAATTAGGCCTATAATTAGCAATACAAATATTTATTGATCAATATTTGATCACCTAGGAAGTCCAAACTAGGCCCAGTATGAGAAGTAATTGGAAGTTGTCAAGAAATGAAAATTAGATGGTGCTCCTATGAGAGATTGGCTGAACTAGCAATTGTTGTTGATGTGGGTGGTTCCTTCTGTCCCCAACTTTCCTAAACCTTCAATGGTCATCTGTATATGTGTGATTCCTTCTGCCCCAACTCTTCTAAACCTATAATTGTCATTTGTATAGGTGTGGTTCCTTCTGTCCCCGACTCTGTC
>JAHWFP010087868.1:8340-36180 GCA_023313725.1 Lithobius niger | reverse complement strand
TATCATTTCTTCGAGGCCTGTTCGGGAATCGGCCAAGCAAATCACAACAGTGATTTTTTTTACGATGAGTCCCGCCATCTGCTGTCAAATAGCGGCAACTGATAAAAAGTTTAGTAATTCACTAACTTAATGTAGCACTATCACCGTTTGAAATGCGAACGAAAATACCGTGGCGCCATCTAGCGGCAATGATATTGTTAATCTTTATATCTTGCTCCCAGGTGCATGAAGACGAACCAAATTTTTACTCAATAATTAAGGATGTCGTGGCTTGTTTGTTTCGTTAAAAGAAATGCCGTTATGCATTCCTTCGCTTGGTGCAGCAAGTGCTAGATGGTACTACATAGCGCTAGATGTTGTCAGATATCGTCTGCTTTCAATCGGTGATAGTCCCGCTTTAATCTCAGTAATCACCCGGAAAATAGCCTACACGTACAAATCAATAAATATCCGTATAGCCTTTGGCCACAAAGCTATTAAATTGCGTGACTGCATATAGCGCTTCAGTAAATAGTGACACGTTCGTTTATCCAGAAAGTGTTTCAAGGACGAGTGGCAGCATTCTTTTGTACTGAAGGTGTCGCCTTCGGTTGACAGAAAGCGGCAACACGACAAATCAATCGCATAAGCGGCCATATTGTCCAACCCAGTTACGGATACTATTTTGTTGTCCAAGATCCGCCCGGTAGAGCCCTGTGTAGATAGATTATGTTGTTACAATCTTTTTTTCTCCTACTGGTACTTAGTGTACATACATTGTGTTGTATTGTTGCTGTTGTGTAAAATCGTGTGAAACCCATCAAATAATTGGAAAACCACAATTAACGTCCCACAAATTGGACGGGTCTACAACAAAACGATTAATCAATCACAGTCGGTAACGGTTTTTTTTTCCTCTCTCTTAAATGTGAATTAATCACATCTGATATGTTTCAGGGATATTAATCAAAATTAATGTGCAAGAGGTAAAATACTTCACACAAAAATAAAGAACAAATCCCACAGTAAAGGGTTAACAAAGCAAACACTCTGCTTTATAGACTGGCATTAAATTCTCACAAAGAATTCAAGATATACTGATCTAAAAAAGAAAAAAAAATAACTGCCCCCAACTGGGACACGAACCCAGGACTTCCCACTACTGGCCCGGTGATCTTATTTTCTCCCAAGGCCAGTCTTTAATGCCACAGCTACGTTATACGTACAAAGGCTTAACGCTCGGTTTCACGTAGCATGCGAGCCGCGCTGAAAGCACGAACAACGAAGTACGAACTGCGCCACATCATAGCATTGATTAGTGTCAGGGGGACGCACAAGAACGTAGTAATCTTCTTATTATTAGATGTCCCGGTGTTGCAGCAGTAAAAGAATATTATTTTACGGTAACGGTGACTATTCTTGAATTCGTTGGACGATTTATTGCTACCTCAAAGGATCGTTTGATACATTTTTAATGAGAGTAGAAATTACCGTCGGCGCAATATACAGTACAATACACACGTACCCATGGTTCTTCTTCTGTTTGAAATTCATGAAATGAAACCTCCGGAGTATTTGTTTTGACGTTGAGTGGACAAAGAGGTACGTAGCAAGGAGCCATTCTTGTTAAACTGTAATGAATTTAGTTTCAAATTGAAAATAGGGATACACAGATATTAAAATCGGTAACGGATTTACAGATAGCCGGTAATATCTGTAAATCCGATACCGAATTTAACATCTGTGTATCCCTATTTTCAATTTGAAACTAAATTGAAACTAAAAATAGCCGGTATTTTTTGTGTATCGGTATCGGACCTGTATCGGTATTTATTTACCGATATTTTAGCCAATACGACCAACTTCCGTGCACGAGGGCTACTCACCCAAGCTTGAGAGAAACCTTTCTTGCATAGCATCGCTTGTATCCCATGAAGTCATCTGCACAGCTGCTTAGTGAATTCAACGCGCGCGCGTTGTCAGATTCAGGGTGACTTCTTGCGATTAGGCCTATCTGCAGTGTCTTATCGTCGAAGGTACACCTGCGGATCTGACACCACTGATAAAAAAAATTGAAATTTACGTTTTCTTGCATACAATTTAAGAATGATGAAATATGAGTTGACTTTCTGACCCACCGATTTTTTAATCGGTATCGGTGTATCGGTATCTGTATCGGATCGGATGGGACGAAAAATCGGTATCGAATCTGATCGATATTTTTCTGTATCGGTCGGTCCCTAATTGAAAATCCGCGTATCACGCGGCACGAGTATACCTTTCATAATTCAGTAAGCATGCTAGAGCAGATCTTTTTGTGGCGTGCTCGCAGCGCGATTCTGGTGGTAGAATCGGTGGCTATGTGGATGACGCGTCGAATCCTACTGCCAAGCCTTATAACATGTAATTATTAATGCAGACTTGTTGCTTCGTTAGCTTCACACAAATACGCTAACGAAAAGTATGCGCGTCACTTGTTAATGGTTGAAAGACCAGAAAGAAATTTAATTAAATCCCCAATCTACGAGTCTTCACGGTTTACAGTACAAGGTCGAGATTGTTTACATCACGCAGGATGCATTTTACACTTGTCACCGACAGGCCTGACCTGTGACGTAAGCAGCAGTGACGTAACCAACGCCGGATGCATGCACTAACCCCCCAGTGTTGACGGACACGCTGGCATTTGACATCGGCTGATATTGAAATGCATGTCTTGGCTTTCAAATAAGATTGTCGTCGACACCTCATTTTCAGCCATCAAACTAGCACTTTTTTTTCCTTTGAGGTTGAACAAATGTTAAGATCGATATGAACTTTGCAAGGTAAGTGTGTAGCGACGAGTGGAATTTCCACGTCAATCGCTCTACCGAGCTGGGGGAGTAACTAAAAAACTGTCTTGGGGTGACTGGGATTTGTGGGAAACTTCCTAGACTTGTCGCATCAATGCCTCAAAAAATTGGACGTCCACTACGCGATTGAATGACTTAGTCGTTATTTCCTAAATGATGGATTCGTGAGCTCAGTTAAATCATACCAAAAACTAGAACTGGTAAAAGGGACCGGCAAGTTCCGAATGGTTCGGCCCTTCAAAGGAATAATATCAACACACCTCATTCGGCAGCAATGTTCAAGTTTTCATTTAACGTCCAAAGTATTATTGAGTGCGACTAACTTGGCGAATGTTTTGGTGTGTTGATAGTACTCCTTTGCAGGGTCGAACCATTCGGAACTTGGCAGTCCCTTTTACCAGTGTTGGTTTTTTGATATGACAACACTTCTTTTTTTTTTTTAAATTGTGTGCTAGACTCAACTCAACTAGTCTCCAGATGTGTAATAATGAGCCACGTCAACAATACGTTGACTGGCCATTTTCCCAATATTTTAATTTCATATCACTCCTTTGAGAGTGTGAACCATTCTCTTTACCAGTTTTGGTTTTATTTTAATTTTAATTTTATTTAGTTCATATCACTCCTTTGAGAAGTCGAACCCTTCTCTATTTAGTGGCCGCTTTACCAGTTTTTGGTTTTACTCTGAATTTTTTTTATTTTTCGTGATTTGGACGTGGATACAATTTCTTTGGCAACGTTTTTTACATTCATCGTGGCATACTAGTGTGTGTGTAGATACGCACGTCAGTATACACGTTATTATTGTCCGAACTTTGGCCGTCCAATAAGAGACGATGCCGACAATACTAACAATGGTTTTAACAATATTTTCGTACTTACGTGCCTTCCCACGCCATTCTCGTTACACCCCTAGGGTCCAAACCATGGAGGAAAAAGTATGCAATTCGTATAAAGCAACAAGCAACTATACCGCCAATAATACGGAACTAGCCATGCAATGAAATGGGCAACAATGCAGAAAACACACTCAAAAACTGTTCGGTATTGTAGATTGTTGCAGCAAATTTTTTGATGCCTTCGTTTATACAAATAAAAGGGTTTGTAAGCCAAAACCTAGAAAAGACGAACGACTGCAGTAAATAATTGATTTTTTTCTTTTAAAATATTAATTTCTTTATCATCAACACAAGCGTTTTGACAGCTGAAAAAAAAATAAGAGTGCAAATTATACGCGTTAAAATTAATAGAAAGGGGGCTACTTTCGCACCGAAAAATGTGTATTAAATTAACATCACCGGAGTGTGTGTGTGTGTGTGTGTGTGTGTGTGTGTGTGCGTCGGGAGGGGGGTGGTGCACATTTGAAAAGAGGAAAAAAAGAACTCAGCTCATCATGCCTTTTAACATGACCATATAGTATATACAAATTTTCGTACAAAGTAATATAAAGTTCCGTACGAAACTCTTTATGTACCCATGTTTTCAATTAATATTGCCTTGCTCATCGTGAGACACATTTAAACAGCTTGAATAATGTTATTTCCGCGCTAGTAAGAGTCACGTGATGCGCTGATTGAGTGAGCAAAGCGAACGAAAAACGGCGTTTGTTTAATCTTAAATAAACTGACATTATATGCGTTCACTAAGTATATCCACACCAAAAGGTTTTCAAAGAAACTTAATTTGGCACCGCTTGGCTGTACAAATGAGACACCTGACCGCATCAACTTTTCAACGGTGCCGTAACCCATGCTACGGAGCATACGTTCCGGCTACATTAATACATTTTTCTACTTCAATACTTCAAACAAAACCAATTCTTGCATTCGTGCGTTGCTATGCTGCATTGTTGTCAGATAAGAACCCGTGCTCATGTCGATCATGGCATGGAAAAGATCCTAAGTATTTCCTAAGAAAACTGTCCCTCTCCGTCCCTAGATAACCGTAGCAGTTGAAAAGGACGTTAATTCAACAATTTCCGTCTATTTTTTTTTCTCCTGCATTGTGCTAAGAATTCCGGAATTTAAACTGGTATCAAGGTACATTGGTAACTATACCGCAAACTTCCCCTTATCTCTGAACCATCAAAGGGCACGTCACCGCAGGTTAAACTATGGCTAATTGCTAAATTTCAAACCTTCAGCCCCGCATAGACATTTTATTTTGTGAAATTAGTTGTAGCCCCTTAGCTATTGATAGCCACGTATCATACTATTCACGTTTATTTTCAACTGGAAAAATGTGAGCTACGCTACTTCGTTACTTTTGTATTGTCAGGCTGCAGAAATCAACCCATCACACGAAGTTTCATAATTTTCTGTCCCATTGTTGTATTTCCTCAGATGCCTGATGACGTCAATTCTCTAGACTCAAGCACACCATTGCCTTATGGTCGCCTTGCTCACTTATTTTTTATTCGTGTAAGACGGAGCTGATGTTGCCGTTGAATCTTTGCCGTTGAAACTTTACTAGCGTGTGTCTTAATTAAGCAAGTATTACCATTGGTCACACTTTTTTTCACACTGGAAAACGTTAAGCTGCGTCCCTAAACACGACTTTTATTTTGTCTAGGAGCAAAAATCTCCCCTTCTGACGATTTGTAAATTTTTCTGTCGCCATGCTTCTATAACGGGACGAACGTTGGTGTTTTCTCTCGGCGATCAAAATATAGCGTGTGTCATAGTTATGAGCAACAAACCTGAATACGATATGGTGCCTGAATTTTTTGTCCAATTATATTTTGCTTTCAAAGTATATAACCTTCATGTGGTACGATAACATTCGTTTTGAACTACGCAATTTCTCTTCAATGCTTTCACATTTTTTAAGAGAAATTGCCGACTAAAAGAGATACTGGACTAAAGGTTATAGCAAGTTTATAACGGTTATTATTACACCCTCTTCTTCAGACTACATCCGGGGAATGTCACGCAGTTTTATGAAGGCATGCATGATCCCTCTTTCCGGTCATTTGATAACAATTGTGGAAAATAACCAAAACATTTGAATGACCTTTCATTGCCGATTGGCTATATCCGGCTGAGTTATAACAAAAATAATAATCTTTTTATGCCTATACGCATTTCATTATACGATACTGATTCGCCAGCCACGTTACAACAACAACATAATCGTCGGTATATATATATAGTCAATGCAAATATCAGTATGGCCATACATTGGAAAGTTAAGTTAAATAGATTTCGAATCTTATCTTTCCCAAGCCTAAGCGGTGCTCTGGCGGTAGTTGCTCCTCACATATTGTTTTGCCACTGTGCCAGGGGCACTTTGGGTGTTGAAGCACTGGGCTGCAGGCCAAAAAAGGGCCTCAAGGTTGCTTCATGATTAAGGGAAAAATAAAATAAGGTACTATTTAAACAAATTTTTTTTTTTACTTTTATTGACAAGGGCAAAAACAATATCTTTTTAGAAATTAAAATTTTTCTTAAAAAATTATTGTTTTGCTCCTTTTTTGCGAGACAGGTGGGGGGCCAAAATGAGTCTTAAGCACCAGGTCTCTACGAGTCTTAATACGGCGCTCCAGTGTGCTGCATCGCACGCAAAACATTAGCAAATGCGTATGCGTTAGTAGCGGCAATGACCACCTGGGCCCCGTGTAGGCTTAGAAGTGATAAGATGCGACATCTCGTTAAGGTTGGTGTGGCGACCAGCAGAAATAACAAAAAATAGAAGGACTCCGATTCAGTGTACTCGGGCGTTTGACCGGATCATACGATTCTTCGGCGCTTAAATCGTTGGCAGTACATTGAAAATAAAATGCCTATCGGGTGTCTACAATCGAACCAGCGTTATAACCTGTTTAGATATGCAGGGTGCAACAAAAAGGTCTGTACAAACTTTTAGGGTGCAGTTTATGATCAAAAATCAGACGAAAAAGTCCTACAAAACATCCGGAAGTGAACCCGTTTTTAGTTACATGCCCCCAACATTTGGGGTAAAAAGTTGAATATTTTCCGTAATTCCCACCCAATTTTCCAAACGTACGTAATTTGGTACATCATTCTTGTAATTACAGTACTTCACAATTGTCAGGTTAATGTAAGGTCTGACAACTTTGGGAAATGGGCCGTATAGAGGGGGCGTTTTTGCAACAATTTTAGCGGCAATTCTGTAACAATTATGGACAATGAGCTGTAGCAGGGAAGTTCGGACATTGTAAGGTTAGCTGCGTGACGAATATTGCTCAGCAATGATCAGTAGGTCGTATTTCCTTTTTCCTGTGGTCTCCCTGAACACCCACAGCACACTAAACAAAAATGGGACACATCTGTGTTCTTCACTCTTCAGAAATCTTCACCCCGTTGTTATTTAGCTTCCCTACTTCCAGAGGAGTAGACACACAAACCCATATTTTCCTCGCTTCTTAAATGAAGACAATACCTGATTGGTATTGATGTTCTGCATGGCTACGTAAAGCACAAAGAGGTTACTTCCCCCTCATTGTCCCCCTTCCCCCCTCCCTCCCTACTGCCCCACCTGCAAAGCTGTGAGACCTCAACTATAGCATCATTACGGAAAATTGGAAATTTTTTCTAGCATCAATTATGTAGTACTGAAATTGCAAGAATAATGTACCAAATCGCACTGGTTTTAAAAACTTTGGCTGAAGTACCCCAAACTTTCAGGGGCTGTAACTAAAAGAGTTCATTTCCGAATCCAGGAATATAGGACTTTTTTGTTTTATATTTGGTCATAGAATATACTCAAAGTTTGTGCAGACCTTTCAGTTACACCCTGAAATCTTCTTACACTATAAACCAAAGTCTCATAGCAGAAATGCGGCAACGGCAACGACCCCCGAAAGGGGAACCGCCCTACAATGAACACGTGCGAGTGTGTCAATTCTTTGCCTAGACGTTGAAACTGGTACGTTGTTGACTTGAAAGAAGTTGAAATTGGCACATTGTTGCCTTGACTAACAATTTGCTCTGCGCGGCCATCACAGAGGCATGTCTTTAATGACGCCATGCACGAAGGACAGTTATTTTTCACACGGTACGGACTGCTCAAGCCAAAGCGATACTCTGAGAGTGGGGAGGAGGCCCTGTACGACTATTGGCCGTGTGGGGGGCATTGCGTCTTTGACCAATAAGCATATGATTACCCATTAACTGAACAACAACATCCCAAACAACAACCAAGCACAGTCAACGTTCAGGCAACAGTGATAAATGACGTCATGCACGAAGGACGAAACGACACATAACTGAAGGGAGAGACAGGATGGGAGAAAAGGGGGTAGAAACATGGGAGGGAGAGGATTGGAGGAAAGTGAGAGTATTACAGAAAAAAAAATGCCTGTCGTGTTCAACGTTCAGGCAACACCGACTAAAAAATGGGAAACAACCACGAGCCAAAACAAACCACGGCCGAAACAAATCCCGGGTGAAACCGGGTACGATGCTAGTTATAAAATAACGGGAATGAGATATGATCGCGTGGAAGTGAGGACTGACCTTTTAGTATTTCTTGTTGGATGCATTTTTGTAGCACACAAATTCTCCGAGTTGGTGCTGGTCAAAGAAGATACTGTCCAAAACATGATTCAAACGGAACTCTATGTCTTTAACACGAATGAGAGTCGAAAATACACACTTAATTAATTGAACAAAAGACTCCCCCGTTTAGAAAAAAGCATTAAAGCTTGTATTCTCATGGAGTTCACAGCTGTGAATGTCGACAAATAAAAAACGGATTAGAGGTCACTCTACTGAAACGAAGTATAATTTGAACTCCAATTCTAAGGAACAAGCATTGTTTTTGTATTGTGAATTTTACTTTGTAACAGGGTATAAAACCAAACGTTCGGAGTTTTTCGAGGGAGGCGAGCTAATTTTTAGTTAACGAATTGCCACTACATGGATCGTAGATAGCACCACAGTCGGAATCGGATCAATTTTTGCTTCTCCATGGCAAGTACCTTACTAAATACACGAAATAAAGGAAATGCTCTGCTAATAACTGTTCCAATATACAAAAACTGCTACAAATTCCGACGCGTGTTTACAACCTTGGCTAAGTTAATCGAAAAACAAGAAAGCTAGGCAGTTGCGCAGTATAGCCTGGCAGTAAAATGAGTCGCAGCCAAGTCCCAGCAGTACCCCACAAGATGGTGGCGGTTTTAGCTACGGCCGCTCCATTCGACGTTTCAACCAAGGTTTCAACTACGGCCGACTTTTCCTGAACTTGCATTTATCGTTGCTTCGCAATTTAGCCGACCGCTAAATTCCATCGATCGTCGCTCAACTGCTTGTATTGGTACTAGCAAGAATTTGTTTGCAAGAAGGTTTGGGAGGAGAATTTGTAACTCTAAAAGTCCCTATTGAAACACGTTAGATCGGTCCCCATTAGTTCAGTCCGAGTTTTCAGAGGGCGCCACGTGTTCCATCTGATAATTTTTGCTCATTTTTCAGCCCAAATCTAAAGTAAACTAAATTACAACTAAGCTAGGCTAAATAATAATTAAAATCAAGCTAGTTTCGTTTAGTTTAGTTTAATTTTCGGCTAAAAACTGAGTAGAAATACCCACATAAAACACATGGCGCCCTCTATAAACTAAGACTGAACTAATACGACTGTATCCAAGACGTTTCAGTAGGAGGTCTCAGTCAAAAATTCTCCTCCCCAACCCTATAAATTCTTGGTACTAGCAAACTAGCAGCAGAACGCAACTACATCCAGGTTCCTTGCGATATCCGTGGTGTGAAGTATCTACATTGCTCTTAGGTGATGTCTACCATACTCATAATATAGGAGCTCCATGGAGACCGAAAACTACGTGCTTGTCAGATTGTGGATGTAAACTAGCAAACCATTTTAAATACGCAAACCTTAACCTATAGAAAATGTTAATGAACCATATCTTCCACATAATTTTGTTTCTACTAATGTTCGGTATTCTACAATTTCAGGGCTCCCAGCCAACCTCAATGGATAAAAAATAGGAAATATAGGAATTTTTTATTTAAAAAATAGTAGCTTTATAGGAAAATCAAACAAAATTTACAGGAGGTTTGTAGGAATAACTATAGCCTGGATGCAGTAGGTTATCGCGGCCTTTCAATTTTTTTGTTGTGTGTCAAAATTTTGTTTGAGTTCACATGCCTAGTCGGTACATCCTTTTATTTGGCCGTGATTGGCTACTCGATTTTATTTCACATTGCATTTTCGTACCATGCAGCAACGACACGGACGGGGAAGAACGATGTTCGTCTTTTTTAGATCCTAATAACTATCGTAGCAACGAAACACCACAATCAGGGCAATCTTTCAGTTTGGAACAGAAAAATATAGGAAATATAGGAGCTTTTCACGATTTATAGGAGTTTTATATGATTCCTATAAAAAAAATAGGAAATATAGGAGGACTGGGAGCCCTGCAATTTTCCATAAATCTTCATTAATTTATTTGAAGTTAATCATGTGTACTGTTGAACTATAAACTGGGTTTCTGAGTAGCCATATGCATTAACACCTTATATACTATTAGTAAACAAAAACGAACTCGTTTGATGCTTAAGGTTAGGTACTATATACAGTCATGATCTACGGTATAATTTTAAGCATAGGGCACACATTTTTTCGAGTCCATATTTAAGATAATATCCATTTCGAATGAGGTGGAATTCGTGAAATCATGCACACCATAAATGTGTTTGTGTATTTGTGGAATTTTTTTCGGACGTATTAATCAAATATAGTAATCCAAAAATCATAATATTCTCTGTTGGGAACGGTCGCAGCCGACTATCGACTTAGTAGCCTACTATCAAGTTAAGAATTATGTTTTTTTTTTAAGATTTTGTAATAATAATTTTAGAATTTCGGAAAAGCTGCTGCTGCAACGCTTCCTGTCTTACCAGAGAAATTAAACCAGATAAGGTTTCTGAAGACATAATAAACGTGTTAGTGACAACTTCAAAGTCATTGATTAATGATGGTGGCAATGTGAGTGAGCTTATGACCAAAATTATTGCGTTCATAAGTAATTCCAAACATTCACACACTCTGGTATGTTGCAATTTTTCATTGATTCATACAGTACGGATTTGCAATGTATAGAGCAGCGGCAAGTGACGTCATATTGGCTACGATATAGCATCTGGAAGGCATACCTACAAGGTGCACTAGATTAAAATGTAAGGGAAAACAACGGCATTTCTAGACAAGACAGTGCTTTGAGAGCGGCTTTCTTAGGCTTAAAAAACGTTGTTTTCGCCAACAACAAAAATCGCGCATTATAGGCCTAAGAAATCCACTCTTAACAGCATTGTCTTCAGTAAGACGACCTTCTTTTTCCCCTCTAGTGCCCCTTGCAGCTAACCCTGTTACTGGCACCACCACAGAGTTATATACAAAAATACTACGTCGTGTCACTGCTCTATAGAGCAGCGTCATGTGACGTCATTTTGGGTACGAGATACAATTTGGTGGGCATAGCTACAAGGTGCACTAGATTAAAATGTAAGGGAAAAAACGGCACTTCTAGTCAAGACAGTGCTTTGAGAGCATATTTCTTAGGCTTAAAAGAACGTTGTTTTCTCCAACAACAAAAATCATGCGTTGTAGGCTTAAGAAATTCAGTCTAATAGCATTGGCTTCAGTAAGACGACCTTCCTTTTTCCCACCAGTGCACCTTGCAGCTAACCCAGTTACTGGCTCAACCATAGAGTTATACACAATAACACTACGTCGTGTACGTCCACTACGCCCAGGGCAGTTTTTTGTGCCGTTTTTTCCGTTACATTTTAATCTAGTGCACCTTGTAGCTATGCCTACCAAATTGTATCTCGTAGCCAAAATGACGTCACATGACGCTGCTCTGTAGAGCAGTGACACGACGTAGTATTATTGTATATAACTCTATGCTGGAGCCTTAATGGGTTAGCTGCAAGGGGCACTGCAGAGAGAAACAGAAGAGCGTCATACTGAAGCCAATGCTGTGAAGAGTGATTTCTTAGACCTAAAATGCGCGATTTTTGTTGTTGGAGAAAACAACGTTATTTTAAGCCTAAGAAATCTGCTCTTCCATTGTTTTTCCCTCCATTTTTATGTAGTGCACCTTGTAGTTATGGCCTCCAAAACCCATACTGGTGCCAATATGGCGGCAAATGTCACTGCTCTATTGAACATGAGCGCAATAAAAATGGACACTTATAGTACAAGAAAAGACATTTTTACCAACTATCATACAACTATCATACAAGTATTTTTTTTTACATAATAATACTTTCTCTTTTTTTTTCAGAGTCCACAGAACCTTTGTAGAATGTACTTCCTCCAAAACAAGAAGAGCTTATCTTTTCGTCACGCTGTTTGTACTTTGTCTTTTAGTTTATGTTGCGTGGAAAATGAACAATCGTTTTCAGCGAACATTCCCTGACTTATTCAACACAATTCCAAGAAATGTAGGGAGTGCGATACCTACAGGACCACAATTCGTTAGTAAAGTAGTCAACAATGGAGCACAATTATCTGATAAAAACACTTATAATCGAGAAGTTACTCAAAACCCATTTCCTTTTGTAATTGATGAAGAGGACTTTTGCTCTTCACGATTTCCACATCTCTTCCTATTGATCTATGTACATAGCGCTCCTGAAAACTTCGAGCAACGCAGTATTGTTCGTGATACGTGGGGCAACGGAAATCTTTACTTTCGTTTGAAATAGCTACCATCTTTATCGTGGGTGAAACTCTTGATGACACAGTGACTTCTAAAATAAGTAAAGAAAGTCAGCGTCATCGAGATATAATCCAAGGAAAGTTCATGGACACTTATAAAACCCTTACATACAAAGGGCTGTCTGCTTTGCAGTGGATTACGTTAAACTGTCCAGATCCTAAATTCGTTCTCAAAATTGATGAGGATATGCTGCTCAACACCTTTGAACTTGTTCGCTTCCTACAGAAAACCTTTAAGCAGAACCCGAAAATTGATCAGCTCATGTGCCTGTTTTACAACAGGAACATGCCGGTACAGAGAAATATCAAATCCAAGTGGTACGTGAGTGAACAGGAATATTCCGATAAAATGTATTTACCATTCTGCGCCGGAAGTGCTTACATCTACCCAATGAACATAATCCCCATTTTGTATAACGAATCTTTTGTGACACCCTTCTTTTGGTTAGATGACGTGTATATTACGGGCATGTTAGCTCAAAGTGCAAATATACGCCATCAAGGTATCAACGAGTTTTACATGCTGTACAGACATGAAAATGAGTTAACAGATAATATTGTGTTTGGTAGCAGAATATTTGGACATGATGTCAATCAAAGAGCTTCAAAAGAATGGCGGTACGAATTCTGGAAAAATATCACAGAAATCGAACAGTGGGATGGAATCTAATTAAACAAAACATGAATATGAAGTGAAGTGATCATATATCGTTCGTATGGTGATACAAATTATGTAATAGGTCTGGTAGCTGTCAGGGAGATACTAACATTCAATCTGAATAAATTTTAAAATAGACGAGTAAATAAAAACAGAAAAACCATTTGAAACAATAGTCCTGCTTGAGTGAAACACTCGGCGGCAGGGCAAATGGAAACAAGAGAGGAAAAACCTCGGCAATGAGAAACATTGTATGATAATATACGAATTATTTTTTAATACGAGCACCTATCTCAAGACTTTTGTTAGACTTTCTACTTCGGCCGTACCAAGCAGCCATGATCGGAGATCTTTGCCATATTTGTGCACACCAACATTCTTTCTTATATAGTGTGTGGTAGTTGGTTATAGATTTTTGGGGCAATGTATGTAAAGCCTCGGTATCAGTCTTGTGTACAACAACCGTACGATCACTCATATCACGTGTAAAATAACAGCCAGCAACTGGATGACATAATAATGCCTTCTGGTAATAGCAAACAATTTTATGAATGCATTTTTTGCCTTCCTTTGCTCGCTGCGAGTAATCGCTAGAGAGAACCAGATAGTGCTAGATGGCGCTAGATGCTGTAGACTTTCATGTGGTGGCAATCCGCCTTTAATGCAAAGCCGTACAATTCTATTTATTAATTTAGATTATCAATAAAACCTTGTTGATAACCTTTTTACAGCGATTTGAACGATTCCAACAATCACACGGAAATGGCAAGGGCCATTTTTTTTTTTCAGTCCGGTTGGCGGCAGGGTGGAGAAATTCTTAGGTTCACGACGCACTAGGACGCCAGACAGCGAGACCTAGTCGCTGCGGCCAATGCTTACGGTATATGTAGCACCGCGCACTTGGCCGCACTTGACGCACTTGGCCAGTCAGTCGCAGCGGCCACTGTGACCCCGGGAGGCGTGCAGGCGACCACAGAACGACAATGTTTGCTCCATGTTCATTTTCACCACGTGATTGCGAATAATCAAGGGAAAACGGACGTAGCCACGTTGCCGTATTTTTTTGGCCGCGACGACCACTGGCCGCACGACTTGGCTGCCTAGTGTGCGGGGACCCTAAGCATTCTCATTGGCTGCAGCTACCTGGTCGGCCTGGCAGCGCGGCCAGTGGTCGTTGCGGCCAAAAAACACGGCAACGTGCGGCGCGACCACCTCTATTTTCTCTTGATCACGTGGTGGAAAATGAACACGGACAAAGCTTTGTCGCCCTGTCGTCGCCTGCACGCCGCCGGGGATCCCACTGGCCGCTGCGACTGACTGGCTGTGGTGGCCAAGTGTGCGGTGCTACATTATCAGTGGCCGCATCGACCTGGTCGTGCGGCCTGTCCGCCTAGTACGCGGGGGCAAGGGTCGCAAGGGTCGCCACGTAACGTCACAGAAGGGTTACTATTTGCGCTCACCACTTGATAAGGGCCACAGAAGCACAAAAAAACATGGCGCTGGAATAATCGTAGCTTACGCCGGCCCACATTGGATTTTAAAGATGCTCGCAAATTAACATTAAGCTGTTGCAAACTGCCAAAATAATTCGTGGTATTTTTACAAACCACTTATGGCAAATGTTTGGTAACACAATTTACGTTCACGAAATTCGCTCTCCCTCGTCCTCCTTACGATTGTCTGCCGGCCAGAAAACTATCATTGTCGTTCTCATTTTTTCATTCAAAGTAAGGCAAAAAGAAATTATGGTGCAGGGGGCAGACACCTGATTGTTTCGGGAGGGGGGGGGGTAGAAGCCCGCCATACGTACTACATAAAAAATGTTGCTGCGAAGCTCTCTAATTCAGTTTTATACGTTTGTGCTCGCGATTGAATTTCTATGCTGGAGTTTCTGACACGTTCGGTCTAGCCAGCTGTCGCATAATTTTTTTCCTGCAAAACGGTATTATAACGCCGCACGAATGTATCTGGCGTTTCAACGATCAAGGAAACTCATTGTAAAACGGCAAGTGTTCCATACCAGGTAAATTTCATTCGCCAGCTCCACTGGCTCACATTGTGAAGTCGGTGAATTGTACTCATTTTTCGCTATGGTGGTGTGATCTTCATTTTACCAACCGAATGGCCAAGGAGTTTTCGCAAATCTCCGAAATAATGGAATAGCTCTTACTATAGGACGAAAATGTTTAGCAGAACGCCAAGTAGCATGGCTAAGTTTAGAAATGTGAAAATTGTTAGGCCGATCAGGTAAGGTTATCATTATTACTGTTATAGATATTTAAACCCAAAACAGTAAATTGTAAACAAAAAATCCGCCAAGTTTCAGCCATTGAACGTCTCTTATATCGAAAACGAGCCAGGTTTCCACTCATCAGACATACAACGCAACTTTAAAAACTTGGAGCATTGCAAGCCTTTTTTTTTTCTACTTGAATAGTTCGGCTATATCTTATTTTTTTCGAATAAGAGTGAATTTTATCGAAATAATGTGAAAGATTTTTTGTTATTTGAATCAATTTACAACAAAGTTTTACAACTCAGATGGTGGCGTTTTGTTGAACTACTGCAGACTAGCGTGCTGTACTGTAAACTATATCTTTTAGTGTGGTATGTAACGCAGTATTATTTGTGAACCCTTCCTGACGTTACGAAAATCGGAACTTCCGCGATTAGTGCTACTGACGTTAGCAGTTCGTAAATAGTTTTTCTTAACCGAGAGCAGATTGATCGTCGGAGTGATCGATTGATCGTTTCAACTTTAATGTTATTTCGCTTCGTGTGCGCGAAACAATAATGAAACAGCAACAAGAACAACAACAATGAACTAGCGCTTATTTTGATGCTGGTTGTGCATCTTGGATCTTCCAAACGAAAGGCTAGCTAATGCGCCAAGTTTTAAAGTTGCGTTGTATGTCTGATGAGTGGAAACTTGGCTCGTTTTTGATATCACAGACGTTCAATGGCTGAAACTGTTTTTTTTGTTATTTATGATGTTGTGGATTCTTTACATTTTTGGTTGTAACCTTGCTGAAGCTTCACTTTAGACTTTACAACATTTCCGGTGTTGACTTTTGTGTAGATATCAGTTGTTTTGGTAACTGATTTGATTTTATGATTTTGTGGAGTTTGGGTTTTGTATGTCAAATACTTTCTTTAAAAGCAAAGTAGGAGTAACTAATTACTCGCAGAAAGGAGCCAAGTATTAATTCTACAGAAATTGTACATTTCAGATAAAATGGTAAAAACATTTAATTACAGCAGTAAGGTTTCACGTGGAGTAAACACTACAACGACACTGCAGTATACGAAACCTTACAGGAAAGTTTGTTTGTGCTCCTTTGTTGTTTTGACTTCAGTTCAACCTTACATTAAGCAGCCAACGAGTTGGTGTTTAACATTAGAAAACATGTTAAACATCAACTAATGTTTCTAATGTTGTTTGTTGATGGGTTGTTGCGAGTTTAATTCCGGACCAGCAAGGTTACACTGATGACGTCATTTGTGAAATCTGCGAAGCCCAAAGTCCACATAACGTCAAATTGTAATGTGCCATTGTGACTCCAAAATTAAAACTCATTGTTGCAGATATAGGACCTTAGGGCTTCGGGCAGATGACCAGGAGTGGTTAACGCTCGTTAAACCCTTTAACCCTTTAACTCATTGTTAGTTGAGATAATCCTATATTTGAAAAAAAGGGTTTAACGAGCGTTAACCACTCCTGGTCATCTGCCCGAAGCCCTAAGGCCCTATGTCTGCATCAGCCAGATTCCCAGGCGGTCACCCACCCAAGTATCAACCCAGCCCAATGCTGCTTAACTTCGGGGATCTAACGAGAACCGGTGTTTCCAGCACTGCAAGGCCGCAGACCTATATTTGATCAATTTCTGTAACAATACATAGCTATGAATTGTCCGTACATAATGCTTCACATCAAGTTGTAAGGGCTCGAGCTCGCTTGGTCTTCTGCCTAGTGCTCCTAACAATTAGGTATTGGCTAAACTTCATTTCCTCCACTGCCTTCCAGCCATTCCTGACCCAAAGGTAATTTCGGCCGTTTGATTAGAATTATTCTCCAACTCCCCCAATCCTCAAACTTAACATCAAACTGGACGAACTCTGTTGCTAGTTTAGCACTGCAACCTCGTAGCTATTTTGCCTAGCCGTGAAAACACGAATTAACCCAAATTTACCAATCCATCTTGTCCCAAGTAAGCCTCATGCCGTTAGAATTCCATTTTTGGCCCTAAGGCAGGGCTAATTTCGCCCTTGAACGTCAGGCGAGCCGGAGCATACTATCGCTCATGTTTTACAATTAAAGCATAACCAAAACTGAACCACGACTACTAGCCATATTACATCATTTTGGTTGCCAGGTTTTATTGAAAGTTTACACTTTGTTATTTTCGGCAATGATTCTTGTTTACGTATCAGTTGTTGTGGTAAGTGTTTTTATGATTGTTGGTTTTATAAATGTTTTACTTTCAAGTGTAAGAATTTCCTTTAATTCAAACTAAAAATAACTAATTACTCGCAAAAAAGGAGCCAAGTATTAATTCTACACATTTCAGATAAATAATACTCGTGTTGGTTGTTTGTTGAATGTTTGTTTATGGGTATGGCAGATTTTCTTTAGCAGTAACAATTTAACTTACAATTTAGTATGGAGGAGTTACGCTACGCCGAATGATGTTACAGTACATCATTTCCGGTAAACGACCAGCGCTTAACATGCACCTGCAAATACACGAGGTACGCGACCGACACAATGCTTTTTAACAATACCGAACAATAGTTTTACGGTTACGGACAATACTTTAACAATCCATAGTCTCCCAACGCGCCAGTTAGCCACTAACCCAAGGACCCTCCATTCCCAAACCCGCGCCAGTTAGCCCACTAACCCAAGGACCCTGCATTCCCAAACCACCAAAGGTATGTAGAATTAATTTCGCCCAATGCTCACAGCAACCTTCATTTTAAAAGGTCTTCTGAGTCGTTCACAATCGGCTTCTTAAAGTCTATGGAAATTAACATGACTTCCGGGCCACTATAGTAGCTAGCTAGTTAGCTAGCCAACACACTCTCAACGATCTTTATAGCAATTTTTTCCTAGAATCCAGCAGTAAAATAAAAATCTTAATACAAAATTTTGGGGTTTCGCTCTTGGCTGCCGGAGTACGGGGAGTTTGAAGGTTCCCATTTTCAGTATACTGCCAAATTTTAAAGCAACTTGGCTAAGCTCTGTCACTGCGGCTCAGCACGATGACCACAAACTAACATTTACAAATTGATTCACGTTGATTGTGCACATACAGGGTTGCCGAATAGTTACTCGTATGTTTAGTCCACGTCAAACCTTACTGTTGCATTCAGATTACAAACTACAGCAGCTACAGCCATCTTCAGTCTGTTTTCAGTGCCAGCTTAACCATATTTTCAGGAAATCAATTATGCCATAAATAAACGCAGGTCGCTGTAAATTATATAAAGGAAAAAGGAAAATAAGCCAAACAGCTCGAAATAACGTAGTACAGTAAGCCATCTTTATGCACTTGCGTTTCGTCGGAGTGGCATGACCCGGATTCGAACTGCATAACGACAAAACGTAAGTGAATAAAGATGGCTTACTGTATACTACGTTATTTCTAGTGTATGATTTTCGCTGTTTGGCTTCTTTTCCTTTTTTTCCTTTAATTAATTATGATGTGATTTCTGAAAGTGTATGAGTGTTATATTGAGGATTAATACTTTTGATGGTACGTTGTTCACTTTATTTGTAACTAGCTGAACTACCCGGCTTCGCTCGGGTGGCGTAATTTTGACCTTTACTAAATATTTCCCTGAGTTTCCAACAATTAAAAATGAAGCTGTAGCCAGCGGATAGACTGGCTTTCTCCCCTACCTACTCCCAATCTACAGCATTACAATGCAAAGAGCAGCGCCGCTCACCCCTCCCCCCCCCCCCCCCAGTATATTTATTATTCGCATGGAAACGCCTGTTAAAACACGATGGAAACCTTTGAGTTTCGCCACTTTTCGCGTGATTCGTACTGAGAGCCCGGGAAGCGGTAATACACGTTACCGATTTTCTACATTCGTCCTGCTTTCGGTTTCGTTTTCAAGAATAGTGGCATCTAGTGAGAGGTCTTCGAAGCTTGTTCTCGCGTTCGCGTGCTGGACACTATATTGATAACAACCAGGCAACTACGAGACAGGGAAAGCCTCAATTCCTTTCAAAGATAACAGTATCCTGCCCTACTTTGGTCCTAGTTTTGTTTTGCTAGTGGGTTCGTTTAAGAGCGAGTTGTTTATAGTAGTGGCATCTAGTGGGCGATCTGAGAAGCTCGCTCTCGCTCCGTCTGGTCACTCTCGCGTTCAGCTCTACGGTTTTCCTGGGCAACTCTCTCTTATAGTATAGGATTAAACTTAAAAAGCACTTCGGCTCATCTCAGAGGCATTACCAAGAGCAGCAATAAAAATAATTACAAACAAAACAAGAAAGCCATGAGTCAAGTTGCAAGTAAAATGTCCGTCTTCGCAAGGCAGAACTTGCTAATAAGACGTGTTAAAAATTGACAGAACCCTAAGAAAAATAACCCTTTATTTGTACTTAGGTGTTGCTTTAATTCATGGTTAATAGTAAATAAAAGAGTTAAAATTTAGAAGACTCTGGAGAATTTATGCTACAGTACAGGAGCCAGCTCACGTCACGTATGCACTTTTACGTACCCTCATTTTGACTTCTGGACCTTATTACGCAACTACGGGAGCGTTAAAAACAATTGGTCATGTGGTCCAAGCATAGTCTTTGGCTGCCATATTGGAAACTATTTTTAAAAAAAGATTAAAGCCTACCAAAATTGCACAAATATACCCAATGGTTGCACAACGTTTCGGGATTCAGTTCACCCCGTTGTCAAGTGCTAAAAATATTGTGGAAAACACACGTCAATGTCAAGGAACACTGTAATTAAAAGTTAAAAAATAAATTTAAAACATGAAAATGAATGTTTAGCAACCTGGTCAGAACAGGTAGCTAAAACAAAACGTCGACCTCTCACCCGTAAATGCAGGTTCGAAGTGAGGCTGTAAGTGAAAGGCCCTGCCATTTATACCACCGGGGAGACGAAATGCAATGTGGGAAAGCCCAAGTTGAAAAATGGGCAATTGTTTCTTATTGCTTATGGGATGATCGTGGGTGCTTGGGGGGGGGGGGGGTTAAATTCAGCTAATCCAAGTTTTTTGATAATAGGGACATATTCCCTAATGGATTTATTTTCAGGTATGATGTGGCTATGCACACTGGTTGGTGTGATAAAATAACAAGTGTTAATTCTGGATCTAACCTGTTTGTCTCTGAAGAGAATTTGAGCATTTTCCAGGTCAGGTGTGTGGCCTGTCTGCATCCTATTGGGCGATTTCCCGGTGCTCATGCAGTGCTGAACCAAGGAATTAGTCGTAACATTTAATTTAAAATTCGATCTGTGGTTCGTAATTCTTTCCCGCAGTTTTTGAAAGACTTTGTCCTACATAGGTGGCACTACACGTAGATTCTTTACATGGAATTCTGGATACCGTATTGCGAGTGTTCAATATTGTCTCCTTTATCGATATCTTTGCCAGTGATGGTTAGCTGCTTATTGTTGGGGTATAGTTGCTAGAGACAAGCCTAATGCGATTTTCGGTTAAAATTTTCCTAAGATGCGCAGTGATTCCTTGTATATACGGCAAAGTAAAATAATTTAAAGGCTTTTCTCTAATTTTAGTCTACTATTATCTAATGCTTCAGAAATAAGCCTGGTGACTAAATGCAATGGATCGCTGTTTTCGATGTACTTCTCCAAGGTGTACTGAATTTCGGCGCCTAAGATGCTTTTGTTTGGAGTATGTTTAAAAATTCTTTTAATTTCCCCAACGACCACATTCTTTTTGTACTGCTTATCAGTATAGAATTAAAATCGATTGTTCTTGTCGTCTACATTGATTTATGATAGTGAGTGAATTCAATTTTATTAAACTGGTTTATTATGACCGTAACATCCTGGAATTGTAATGCATTGTCAGACGATTCTTCCATTGTAAAATGAAGAGAGGAGTGGGCTGAGTTCAGGCATTGGAGCACCTTACGTTTATCGGAGTTATGCGTAAGAGCAAGGCTGTCGTCGATGTACACTACCTTCTGTAGAATTTTATGGAAGGAAAATTGCAAACCAGCTGATTATCAACTGCATTAAGAATAATGTCACAAAAATAAGTGTAAAGTGGGCTTCCCATTGGTACGCCATTAACCAGCTAGAAAAAAACGTTTCCCATACTGAAAATACGAGGTTTCTAAAATTAATTTAACAGCCTCAAGAAAGTTGTCGACTGTCCACCCCAGCTGGGAGGAGGGAGGAGGGTCAGAAAGAAGCATTTTTTTTTAATTCTGTCGAGAATACAATTTTGGTCGAGGGAAGGAAACATCTTTTCCACATCGAAAGAAGCAAATTCGAAATTTTCCGGGACAGGACAATTTTCTAATTCATGGATAATTTCAAGAGCAATTGGGGTCGTATGGTCACCTATTGCTAGGGTTTTTAAAACAGGAGCAAGCATTTTAGCAAGTGACAAATTTGGAGTTTTTTGCCACTCGTAATGAGTCGGAGTGGGAAGCCGGGTTTGTGGGTTTTAATATGAGGAAAAATGCAAGGGGATTCGAACTCTGCTGTTTGATAAGCTTCAAATTTTTCGGTTGGGAGATTTTTAGCATCGATGAGTGCTTGAAAGAATTTCTTAATTTTAGCAGTGTATTTTGACTGTGGGTTATATTTAAATTCTGAATAATTCTTATCATTAGTGATTTCGCCCAGAACACTTGTGTTAAGTTGCTGCTTATTTAATAGGACGGTATCATTACATTTGTCTGCCTTACAAATACTGGTTAGTGGATCATTTTTAAGTTGGCGAATTTTTTGGGTTTCAGCAAGAGTGAGATTAGTTTTAAGAAACTTCTTAACAATTTCAAGTTTTACGATGGCAGCACCCCGTATTTCTGATCTGTTTGGGCAAAAAATTAAACCTGACTCGAGTTTGGCACAAAACGGAGGAACCACACAATTCAACTTGGGGGTGTAGGAATGAATTTCAAATCTTTTTGTAGGAAGCTTTTGGTGACGTCATCAATGCGGTGGTTGGATTCTTTATACAGCCAGTCATTTTTGGGGAAAGTCTGAAATTTCGCTGAGTGCGTGATGGAGGCTTTGGTTTGACCAAGACTGGGTGGGTAGCATGAATGTGACTTTGTTGAATTTTTGCGAACACAGAAATACGGTTATCAAGGAGTCTTTGTAATTTACAGTTTGTAGTTTTGCCATGCTCCGTTAACAGAGTGACACAAAAAACGAAGTGCAGATGGACACTGAATAAAAAGTGAAACAGCAAGGCCAGCTCTAAGAGAAAACATGCAATGGAAAATACTCCCTGGAGTTTATTAAGATAACAGTAGTGCTCAGTAAGACTAGCTGCCAATTTTACCAGGGGGAATTTGTGGTTAAATTACTCTGCTCGTGTACTACTAAAGGAAGATTTTTCAAATAAGGATGGTGATACAATGGAGTGAAATTCACATTTTTTAAGAAATGTTTATATTTGAAACTAAGCCCAATATGGGCTTTTCGAAAGGTTTGCTTGTCTCTGTTACTGGTGGTCCGACTTTAAGGTTCTTATAGCCCATTTTAATCGCCTTTAAATGCCCTAAAACTGATGCGATACGACTTTTTTTGATAATCCGATTATCTTTTGAGATAGACATGATTTTAATGAATATTACATGAAAAGCGCCGTTTTCTGAGTGAATTCCTTATAAAAATGTGAGAACGATGCTATTAGAAACCGACCTACACGGAAAAATAGTTGTTGAGTAAATAACTAGCTCAGCCAACCATGTTCCATGATACAGTAATAAAGACATATTTGCCAATAATATCAGAAGATTAATTGTAGGAGTTTTTGCACTTAACCGGACCGTTCCAAATCTCGTTGTTTTTTTTTATTTAAAAGTAACACCGCATCATTTTCAACCACATAAACCCACACATCTTCTCTAAAGAATTTCTGGGAATTACAGGGTCTAGGAAAATTTTCAGGTTCGGATGTTCCTCTGCATTTGCGGCGTTTAAGTACCCTCTGTTTGTCTGTCCCAATAGTCCAATGTGTCGAATCCTATGGGCACATTTAATCCATTTAATCCATTTGAAAGTTACAAAGACGTAATTGCCAGTAGAACAAATCACAACTTCACTCACTTTTGAAGTAATTGGTTTATGAGAAATATGGGCTCGCATCTTATCACCTGCTTCTTCAAGATCAGGTGCTAAACTCGACCCTTTCTCAGTTATAGCATTCTTAATAGTCAAGCATATTAGCTGGTATCCCTACAGCATTCTAAACAGATAAATGAGAACTGAGCTCTTTTCGGAAACTTCTTTCTGAGATAATCAGTCAATAAAGTACAATTGCAACATTTCTTTGTCTATAAAGGAGGTCCAATAAGTGTGAGTATCGATGGGAAGCAGCGTGCTGTTATTTTGTGGAAAAGAGAACAGAGTAGGTTTTTTCGTGACTTGGCTCAAATT
Source organism: Lithobius niger (assembly GCA_023313725.1). Lineage (NCBI taxonomy): Eukaryota > Metazoa > Arthropoda > Chilopoda > Lithobiomorpha > Lithobiidae > Lithobius > Lithobius niger. The sequence continues at coordinate 12,373 of JAHWFP010087868.1, read as the reverse complement.
TACGTACAATGGATCCAATGAGTTTTCATCAATGCGCATCACACAAAAAATATGGAACTTTCAAATGGAATAAATACATTAAATGTGTCAATTGGATTAGATACATCGGACTATGGTGACAGCCAAAAAGAAGGTACTTTAACTCCGTAAATGCAGAGGAGCATTCGAACCTGAAGATTTTCCTAGTCCCTGTTATTGCCAGAAATTCTTTAAAGAATGTATGAGTTTATATGGTTGAAAATGATGTTCTGTTACTTTGAAATTTTAAAAACTGGATTTGGAACTGCAAGGTTAAGTGCAAAACCCCGATAAATAACTTTCTGATATTATTGGAAAATGTCTATATTGCTGTATCATGGAACATGGTTGGCTGAGCTAGTTATTTAATCAACAACCATTTTTCCGTATAGGCCTATTTCTAATAGCATCTTTCTCACACTTCTCAGAAAACGACGCTTTTTCATGTAATATTCATTAAAATCAAGTTTTTCTCAAATGATAATAGGATTATCTAAATAAGTCATATCGCAAAAGTTGTAGGGTATTTAAAGGCGATTAAAATGGGCTATAAGAAACTTAAAATCGGACCACCAGTAAGGGGGATAGTCATAAACAAAAACTGGGCTTAGTTTCCAATATGGCGTCCAATATGGCGGCCAAACGACCACGATTTGGACGACGTGACCAATTATTTTTAACACTCCTGTAAATGAATAATAAGGCCCAGCAGCCAAATTGAGGGTACATGAAAGTGCATATGTGATATTAGCTAGCTCCTAGACTATTATAGATAAGGGAAAGTTACGTACAGGGACAGACATTACTTTTATTCAACGCCCAGCGTTACATTGAAATGACCTCCTACTGTTTCGGAAGACAACAGGATCGGCTCCCACTGACATAGTATGTTTTCCCCGGGTTTAAGTAACTCTTTAAAAGGGCGGTCTCCACCTCATGCAGTTGGCTTCCCTCACACGTTGCAGTCAAACAGAAACAATCTGCGACATTTCAAGGTCACGTGTTTCCGGCAAAGCGTTAAGTACCGACCCAACTAATCATCCTATAGTCTGTTCCACATTATGTTTGCAGGAAACTGCCGCGTTTCTTTGCACTAGGAGTGCAAAAACATGTGGGCATCGTACTTGTAGACTACAGATTTACTGTTAGCGGCTACGATTGGGATACACCCCCTCAGCCGCATTATTATGTCATTTTCAGCCGGCTTAATATCAATTTCGGCTAAATTGCGGCTAGCCACAAATTTTACGGCCACCACCGGCCAACTATAGATTCGGCTGGCTGACGGCTAATTTTCGGCTAACTCGATCGAAATGAAGCAAAGATATCAACGATGAAACTAACTGCATAAGAAAATAACGAAATGGAAGTGGGGAGGGGACATAGGCCTAACGAATTTCTAGATGAATCACAAATGACAAAAAGGAAAAATTTGCAAAGAACCCTCAAATTAAAAATCGGAGCCACATCACCAGTTATTTTTTTTAAGTAATGCTTCCACAGCGATGTGTCCCGATTATTATTACTCGAACCCTAAAAACCAAACCGAAAGTAACCATGCATGCTAATGACTACACAAATACAAGGACGCATAAGTTTGCTGACAAGCGAATATATTTAAAAAAAAAAAAAGAAAAATAAGGCAATCGAGAGCAGCTTACTGTTAGAAACATTTTACAACTAACTTCATGACTTTCCTTTCATATTTTGATGCATTAAAACTTCAAAATATGCGGCCCTAGCAGTATTTTTTCGGCGGCTAGGCCAGGCGGCCACCGCAAAATATTCGGAGGCTGTTCGGCTACGTCAGAAAAAAGTGGCGCGGCGGCTAACGGCGGCGGCTGAGGGGTATAGAGTGGGATATATACGTGTTTTAAGCATTCGTGGTGGAAGGAAAGGTGGCGTCATACCGTCAGTTTTCTGCAAACATAATGTGGAACAAACTATAGTAAGAGTATGTCACCAGATGTACACTAGGTAGTACTGCTATAACGACAATAATAAGTTTTAGTTTCAAATGTATTAGTTAATCCTAATAACATGAAAATCGTGGAATTCGGACAAACAAATAGGCCGAACTTAAAAATAATCCTACATCATAATCAGCTAGGACACGAGTTGAGAAAACATGTAACAATGCTTTGACAATGCAAAAAACAACAATGTCTTTTTCCTACGGGAGAAAACAAAAAAAAAAGTATTATTACGAAACAATGCTGAAGCAATGCTGTAACTACGATGCACCAAACAACGATGTCTTTATAAACATGCACATGCGCCAAAACCATGGACAAAACCAATACATTCAAGACGCCGCCACACTAAATCAAGTAGCGTGACCATGGAACCGTTTATTATAATAAAGCAAGTTGTTCAAACCCCATATAAATGTAAGTTATGCAATTCTTTCTGTTGCACCCGCCGGCTACTGGTTCAGAATGGCGCAAGGCTAAGGGCTTTATCCGGCTGAATAGCCCATTCGCGACAGCAATTGAACAAAAATTCTAGGCAATGTCACTGCCCGTTATAAATTCAATGGGTCGACTCACGCTTGCAAACAAAATGATCCAATTTACTTCGTCTCCTTCAGCAAAATATACAACAAGAATTATTTACAACGTGACATCGATCAACTTGAATTTGTCCTACAAAACCACAAAGCGCATCTCTGCTGCTTGTAGCTACCTTTTGCGAGTGTCCCTCGCGGTAAAACGTTCTTTCCATTTTATAACAAGCTTCACGCCAAAAGCCAAGTTACAAGTTGCAAAGAATGGAACGTCCGTCCACGTGGAAAGTTGTTGCTACATACGGTGTTCGAAGGCTGGCAAATGTTTCCCAAAAATTCTTACTTGTCGAACGGGGTAACGACCCATAATTGCTGATAATGGCTGTTCGACTGGAGATACGGCCAAACCTTACACCTCCAACCCTAGATTGAGACTTGTTGCCAAACAAATCTCGGTTAGCCGCTGGTTCCCTAGTGATGTCAATCACCAGGATGGCACAAAGAAGGCTTCAGATCACACACAGTCGGGAAACACCATCACCTTCCTTCTTCAACACACACAGCCATTACGCACTTCACTCCACACACAACTTGCACCACATCTCACCAACACCACACAACACCACTTCACCACTTCATCAATACAACACAGCACTTCACCACCACTCTATCAACACAACACAGAATCGCTTCACCACTTCACGAAACGTTTGCAACACAGCAACAGGGCCAGCTCATCACCGCACCGCCCCACTGACAACACCCTGTGTTGCACCCAAAGCACACCTCTTCTTCCTCGATCACATTCTTTAACAAGCAATCCATCCACTTATACTTTCCGCACACCTTAAGAAAGCTTACATTAGACTTTCTTTTCGCTCCATCACAACTCAAACCGATCTCAACACACCACTGTACCACACAAAAACCACTCCAAACAAACCAACCTCCAGTTGCAGCTCAACAGTTACATACACACAAGTCACACACAAGGCAAACCCCCTTTCCACACTCGGTACTAGGGCGTTCGCAAATCCCCCAAAATAAAAAAAAATTTATACACACATTAAGACACTACTTCCTCGCCCGGAAGTCTGCTGAGTGCATCAGCGTTAGCATTGTCAACACCACGGCGATGTTCAATGCTTAAGGACAAATCCTGCAAAAACAAAGACCAACGTAGCAGTCTACCATTGTTGTTCCCCTGCGTTTTGAACCAAACCAGTGGCTTATGGTCTGTTTGAAAAATAAATTCAGACATAGCCAAATACGGCATTAGCTTTTTAACCCTCAGATAAACGCTAAACATTCTTTTTCAATCGTACTCCACCCCAGCTCTTGTTTGTTAAGCTTCCTAGAAAGAAACAATACAGGGTGTTCTTTCCCATCATCCCCATCCTGAGACAAAACCAAAGCAATACCCCTGTCATATGCATCCGTTTGTACTTTGTACACTTTATCCGGGTTTGGTGCCGCCAATACGGGAGGAGAAGCCAGAATTTCTTTTAG
>JAHWFP010087861.1:200-14283 GCA_023313725.1 Lithobius niger | reverse complement strand
AATAGTCTTTATCACGTAACTCCTAAGCCGTTTAACCGACAGGTCTACAATTTTTCCGGCATTAAAACTATTTATGTCAATTAATAATTAATGGCATTTTGTTGTAGCTCTACCGGAAGTGATGGTAAATGTCAGTTCCGGTAAAATTCTTCACCTAATGCGGATTGACCCAGGGGCACTTATTCTCCACTGAAAACAACGTAAAAGCCAATGTTGTTGGATTTAGTGGTTGTGCATTTAGTATTTCCTGAAACAATATAATTACGACACATAGCATTTTATTTTATTTTATTTTATTGATCCTATAGATTCTGACAATCATTTGCTCAAACCATCCTACTCAATTAACTTAACCTAAGAACTAATATTCCACTAACTTTGAATGACACAACGGGGTACAACGTAGAGGCAAAATAAAAAGAGGGTAGTAGAAGGTCACTTAAGCCCACTGATACTGACAATCTACGATGTAATTATCTGAATCTAACTGAAAAACTTCAACTTAAAAACTAACACAACTAACCAACCGACCCCACATATACACCAAAGAAATCAAGGTGGGCAAGAAATCAGGTGAAGAGGCCAGTGGGCCTACAAAACCTCAACACGACCCCAAGTGAGTGCCGCACAAGTGTAAGTGTCGGGGCAGGGGCACTCCTAGTACATCCTGCAAACCCACTCCCACTGCCACTCTCAGTAGCTGACGACGAAAACAAGTATGGTTACAATAATGATTAAGAAAGTTTATTTTCCTTATATTCCTGGTTGTGATGAAGAAGGGGCACTGGAATTAATTAGGTGATTAAGCCTCAAAACCCGTAAATTAGGAATTGAGTGCAAAAGGTCAAAATGAAAAAAAAAGGTCATTACATTGCCCAAAGACTACCCAAAAATCAGACAACTCCATTACTGGTGTGCGAGGCGTTTCTTAATAATTATATAAAAAATTCTGTGCTCCTGGTGTCCTGCCAATATACTGTGAATTGGTGGATGTCTTGGAACCCTCAAAGTTTTTATGATAATGATGCTTCCTGGATCAGGTCCTTCCACCAATAGTTCAACAATTCCTAACTTGATGGCAAGAAAAACAACGTCAAAGCGCCCATATCCCACCAGGCAGAAAACTTCCAAAAACCCTATTTGCTTCTTTTGTGAGCCTCCACTACACGTCTTCAGGAGTTCAACGCATTCAGCTCGGATTAAGTCACTAAGAGAAATACAGATACAAATTATACTCAACTATTGGCCAAGTGATCTGATTCTTATTGAAGCTAAATATCATCTTCTGTGTTAAGCAGCTTACAGGAACAGTCACTGATCCTATAACTGGAAGAGCAAACTCGCACTAACAACCGAGAAAGAATTAGTGCTCGATGCTAGGTGGATATAGCTTCCTACACCGAAAACTGAAGAAAATGGATGCAACATCTTTTATATTGGGGGCTTGCAACAGTGGGGGCTTTACAAACGATGCAAATAGCAGGGCTTTTGGAAGTGACGCCCTCTAGGGAGATGGGCTCTGCAAACTTGCTTTTTGCCTGTGTTTTCTTTGACGTTAGTTTTCTTGTTCTCTCAATTTTGGAATTGTTGCTGCTGATGGGGTTCAAAAATTAGTGGGGTTCATATACATCCATCTGGTGTTATGGTAGATGGCACATCAGCAGCACAGAACTCCTTACTATTATCAAGAAAAACCTTGTACACCACTAATGAAATTGTCAGAATTATGGCAGGCTGTGGGGAATGCAATGAATCTGCTTTAGTTTTTGATATATTGCATACAATTCCCGGTGTATTGTGTCTTCACATTTCGCAGACACACCGATTTTGCATTGGTAAATTCAAGTGGCCCTGGCCGTCCCAAGGAGGGCTGGGCACCGTTTATTAACCAATGCGAAATCGGGCCGGCCAAGACCGCTTCATATACCAACGCAAAATCAAATTAGAGACGGAGCCGGCCAGCGCCGCTTAAATCAGAATTGTTTATGAATGGTGCTGCAGTGTAGCGGCAGAAAGTGGAACGTGTCAAGTACCACAAACCGACACGTGGCGGTGCTGTAAATCGTGATCAGCGAGTCGTGGAATTCACCAACGCGAAAGCGCGCCGGCTGGACCAACAGTGGCCCCGTTCGGCACTGGCCGGCCCGCCCCAGTCCGGTCTGGCCGCTTGAATTTACCAATGCGAAATCGGTATTAGTCATTTAATTAATTCCAGTGCCCCTGCTGCATCACAGCCAGAAATATAAGGAAAGTAAACTTTCTTCGGAATTATATGAATGAGCCAGCAAAATAAGGGAGCTATGCCATAGATTATTCACTGAAGTGACGTGTATACTCATTCACTTCCGGTAGCTGTAACAGAACATTATTTAACAAAGACGTAAGGAACGTATATGTGCAAAATTTGGAACCTGCCGACTAACCCATTTAAGAATTATGCATCTGGGCCCTACTGGGACTGACATTGACTATCACTTCAGGTAGAGTTACGACAAAATGTTATTAGATATTTTTTTACGTAAATGGCCTCTAGAATATGCCTACAAAATTTTAGACCAATTGGTAGAACGGCTTAGGAGTTACACGATTATTTACTGGATGTGAGAAGTATATCCACTTTCGGCCGGATTTTTGACAGTTTGCCATAGAAGATTATTTGTAATGACGTATAGTAAGTTTCAGCATATTATATTGATCAGTTTAGTAATGGTCGTGAAAATGTCTTCACTGTATGCAGTTTTGTTACTATTTATATGTTTTGGTATATAGGCCTGTTCCAGCCGAATACACGTTCAGATTACTTGGAGCAGCCCATTTTTTTATTGCCCATTCACTAACTATGCCATACAAAAAAAATTCATGCTTTTTTCGGTCGTGTCCTGATAAAATCACTAAACTACCTCATTAGGGAGGGGAGGGGGGGGGGGGGAGAACCATAATGGCGCGTGGTCATAGCCCCAATCTCAGTCACAGTGCAGTGTCCCGGATGCACGACACATTACAGAGATGTTAACCAAACCCCAAATCTAGATCTTATCGTACATCTGCACCTCCTGCAAAAATTGAAAAACCCCGGACAGGAGGACAGAATCATTGCCCCATGAAGGCCAACGGAAAAATAAAAAATCGTTCATGCTTACGCTTGCCTAACATTACGTACTGCCTAAAGGAAAATTGACTCTATTATCAAAGCCTGTCTAAACGTAGATAAGTTGGAATGCATTAACCAGAAATTGTATTATGGATATAACCCACAAACCATTCTGAAAGATAATTGCAGTTTGTTTCGTTGCATTTTTTTATTTTTTTATTTCACTATTTGCTGCATCTAGCTATACATGTGTGTTCCTTTCACTCAGGAGAGACCTGTTCAATACTTAAAAACTACTAGAACTCGTCATCGTATTGCGCCAAATTGTATGCATTAACATCCAACTGTAGTCTTTTTGATAAATGACTTACAAATTTCATCCAAAGATGTTGTAAAATAATTCCTTTCTTCTTTTACGACATTAGCCTTTGAAAGTTTTGGCTTCCGGGTAATTATCGATAAACTGAATATAATTTAGAAATTGATATGCCGCCATCTATTTCTTCCCCGATTTGAATAAAGCATTGTGTTTTAACGTCAAAATCGAGAGTTAGGAAGCTAGAATTCACAACCGATATTTTGGCATCCATGAAAGGTTAGGGTAGGATCTTTTCAGTCAGGTCAATAATAATTATTTAATGTGAATACTACCTGTCCTGCAGTACCTGTTTAAAGATAAGCTTGAGACGTTGTAGTGCGAAAATGTACTTTTCGACTTAATTGCCCTCCTCCGAGCTCCATAATTAAATAAACTTACACCACGGCTATGACGTCACGTTAACTCAACACCTTGCTAAATTTCAATGGATTAAATCCCGTTAACGGTGACCGGAGGTGTGCGTCATCACAAAAAGTGTGGATTATCAAATTACCTAACACTTTTTCCGATAATCCACATTTTTTGCCTATTCACACACCAACGACCAAACAAAAACGTAACGCAGTAAAAACGCTGTACAAAAGGAATTACTTAAAGGGCAATTACATCCATTTTGACATGCATGTTTGACTTTTGGATCACTTACGCAATAACTAAACACAAGAATTGCGGTAAGAATACGTTACTTACGTCCGATATAACAATTTAATTATGCATCACCAAAACACGACACGGAGATCGCCAGTGTTTTGCTGGAACGCGCAGAAATTAATGCCGACAGATGTCACTTTTCGATTTCGACACGCAGCCGATTGAGATAGCTGTACTGACTGTGAGGAGCTCAAGGGTCTGACGGCCTTAGCTGGCCGGCAGTGTAGTGGCCAGCAAAGGCCGTCAGATGCTTGAGCTCCTCACAGTCAATACAGCTATCTCAATCGGCTGCGAGTCGAAATCGAAGAGATCCGTCTGTCGGCATTAATTTCTGCGCGTTCTAGCAAAACAATGGCGACCTCCGTGTCGTGTTTTGGTGATGCAGTAATTAAATTTTTATATCGGACGTAAGTAACGTATTCTTACCGCAATTCTTGTGCTTAGTAATTGTGTAAGTGATCCAAAACTCAAACATGCATGTCAAAATGGATGTAATTGCCCTTTAACTTGCCGGAAGATCCCGATTGAAATCATATCCCTGCTAACCCATAACTACGTTTATTCATGACCGATTCTCGACCAAACGTATCCTCGCTCAAACATATGAATCATTTTACGACATTAAAATATACAACGGTTCGTTTTACAAGATGGTATCATATATCCACATGTATTTCAGCAGGGGAGTTATTTACTTTTTTCAACGACCTACATTCAACCAGCACAATCGACCTGCATTAATCGTACATTTCATATTCATTCACCAGTATTCGACCTGTGTATTCAACCTTCTATCGATACTAAAGGAAGATCACAACAACATCATTGCTCTTTGGAGCATGGCAAAACACAAATAGGGAATTTTTTTTTTTTAATATTCATTGTAATGGTAACTAACGCAGTTCGATTTTAGAGAAACTTTTGCGTTTAAGCTCATAGCCTAATATTTCAGTGCTCTTTTAAAGGTGCTCTTCCCAGAGAGCTTGCCCCCATTGTCCCTACCTTCTTGCGACATTGGATGTAAACAATTTTATCAGTTATTTCCTTCTAACAATACTACACGTTCAGTTTTTGTACAGTTGCTCTACTTGAGGAAGATACCCTAACATCTGCTCTTATCAGCCCACACTACTCTCCGCGCCCCGCGGCCCCCCCCAACAAAAATATAAAATGAGAATTAAGACATTGCTTACCTTGGGTGATCTTTATTGTTAACTTTCTGGCCGTTGAGTAGCCAATGAATTTCGATAGGTGCGTCGCCTCGTGCTCGGCACGTCCATTTGCCCACCTCCCCTCGTCGGATTGTATGATTTACGAATTTCTGATCAAAATGGGCAGCGGCTGAAACAAAAAGAAAAAATTAAAGTTAGTCAGTTATCGTCACAGAGACACACAAAACACAACTTATGTGTGTACATTCACCTTGCAAAAAAGTTAATCGTAACAAGAAAAAATATATATATTCATAAAAATCACTGTAAAACTGACAATATGCCAGCTAGAATGTGATAAAATAAAAGTAGCTGAAGAGGCAAGGTATTTGGTAATAATTATTGATGAAAAATGGAGTTATAAAACCAGATTAACAGTATTATAATGAAACTAGAGGAAGCCCGTGCTATGCACGGGGCCGGTCATAAATTAAGTTTACGGACACATTTCCCGAGACATTTTCCCGGGACATTTTTCAGGCACTCTTCCCGACGACTTGACAGATTGATCGACCACTCATGCCTGCCTCCTGTTTGCATGCAGGTAGAATGGGAGAGCGCATTTTCAATGCGGGCACGAGGAGGGGAGAAGTGGTTTTCCTTTTAGCCTTCCTTTTAGCCGGCCTCCAAGATTATTGCATAGATAACGGAAATTTATGCCAAGTCTTTATAGGATAAAATATATTCAGTACAATAAAACCACACTAAAATCATATTACGCATGGATTGGAAGTATTTTGAGGTATGGGATTGAAGTGTATGGCCATGCACAGGAAACTCAACTTAACAATCGACAAAAAGTTCAAAATAAAGTTGTAAAAATATCATTTAAAAATAACCCAAACTCTAATACAGAATATGTTTGTCAAAAACAAAAAACGCTGAAAGTTAAACAACGTAGGAACTTTGCAACCGTTTACGTGAATTACTAAAAACTAATTTTTAGAATGTGATCGATAGAAAAGCAGGATATTTACGAAAATTCACCTACAGATGTAATGGCCCCCAGGTAATAAATGATTACGGTAAGCAGTGCAGGTAATAAGTAATCCCACCTTTATTTAATAAGTTTACCATTGACCTACTAAAACAAGGCAGTAGGAATAAAATTCGAAAGGAAATTAAATTATTTTTTTTTAAGAATTAAAAGCAAATGTAGTTAAGGAAGGCCATTATTTTAAATTTGGTACATTGTAATGCTTTTATATTTAAGTTATGTGCCAGTTTATTATTATTATTACTTTTGAATTTTTAGTTGATACTTTACCATATTTTCCATGCTTGTGTGGTTTCTGTCTTGTTTTTGAAGTGATTTTATATTGTTTATTTTTATATTTACTTTTAACGTATGCTGTAATTAGGGATTAGTTGTTTTTTATACATTGATATTTTTCCTAGTTGAAACTGTATAAATTATGGATGGATTGATTGTAAATTTTGTGTGTCTTGGCTTTTTACAAGTTTCGAAACGAACTGCCCTCGTTTGGTAATAAACTATTAACATTATAACTTAAATTGCTAATTATTATAGTTGTTGGCTGGACACAGATATCCACTATATAATATGGGTACAATGGTGGAACTGTTGAACTATTGAAATTATCGGCTAAGCCCAAATATTCATCATTTTATACGAGTCGATGGTGGAATGCACTTGGCACCTAATTACTGAAACTATTTAAGGTGTTGGCTGAACTCAATATCTACTGTTTAATGTGGGTACAATGAGGAATCTTTGGAACTACCCACTGAAATTAATGAAATTATCAGCTGAAACCAAATATCCACTGTTTAATCTGACTGCGATGATTGAATGTTCTGACTTTGTTACGAAATGATTGAATCCTAATACGAAATAAAGCCTAAAAAATGAACATCAACAAACACTGTTGAGACGTTTCAGTCTCAACTCGAGACCATTATCAAGTGATAAAAGCTAAAAATCAATAAAAAGGGGGTAAAGAGGTAAATACAACGCCCATCTTCACCTGGGCAAAACCAGGAAGGTAAGTCAAAAACGGATCAAAACCGTATTAAACAGTGGATATTTCTTTTCAGTCAATAACTTCAACAATTTCAACAGTTCGAGTCCAAAGATTACACTGCTTTTTTTTTTTAATGTATATTTGCTGACCGACAAGTTGACTAATAAATCATTTGCTAGTGACTAACTAACAAATATTCAGTTTCAGATAGAATATTCAGCTTTTTGCTGGATCGATAAACGAGGTACGAGGCACGAAATCCCTAAGGAATTGTATGTGCAGCAAATATATTAAATGTAATTTACAAAGAAAAATAATTACATAATTCATTATACACTATAATAACGATTATATACAAAAGCAAACCTAATTAAAATATACATTACTTAATAATTCGTCATAAGAAAATTAATAGAAAGTTGAAATATATTTAACATTTATAAGTATGAATAGTACACTTTCAACAAGAAATATAAAAATTCATCTATTTAACATAGTTAACTTATTTTGATTTTCCCAAATAAGCAATACATCGCATATTGGTGAATAATGACTTTCAAGCTAGGTATCTATTACCCATTTTTAAAGTTGTTTTTAATGTATGTTTTTAAATTTCTTATATGCCATGGCAATTTATTAAAGTGACGTGGAATTTGATATTCTAAACGTCTTTTACAGTATGTAAGTTCTAATTATTGTATTTTTCAACCACATATTGTTTGCCCTAACACTTATTTTACCTTCATTTTAAATTCGTTGAAATTTAAAATTGAGTAAGATATGCCAAAGCCGACCATTGTTCTATATTTAGTATACCAACATTTTTATATATTCCCGGGTATGTTTCAATGTGTCACTTTTTAACAAAAGCGAAACCGTTTCTCTTTAATAAAACTGATATTTGGAACTCTCGCCCTTTGGCTCGGGAGCATAAACCAACAAAGTAATAATATGTAAGTTTTATTATTAATGTAGTGATAATACATAGCAGAAGTCCAATTTGATTAATGATTGCTACCAAAAACTGAAAATCTAGCAACAACAAATAGCTAGACATTCCAACTGTATATGTTCTAAGGGCGCGTTTATGCAACGTTCGCTCGCCGCTCGCTCGCCGCTCGCTCGCTCTTCTCGCTCGCCGAACGCTATTTGCTAGGCAACCGTTATTTATTTACGATTAATTTCCCGTTTCTGTTAAACGAATGCTGTAATAGGCACCAAATTTAATGTATTATAAATGACAACACGGATAAAGAACAAAGTGCAACAGTCATTTTAAAATTGGTATAACATTGTTGCCATTTCACGCTATTTCCAAAATTTGCTATTCTCGCAAACAGCTTCCAGCAGTGACCAAAACGAGGGCAGAATAAATAGCTACTCGCAGCGAGAATTCAAAATCCAACATGGCGTGTATTTCGGGGTTGTCGAATCGAAGACAAATCATCGAATACCGGCATTCAGAAATCTGTCCGTCGTCTTGTACAGCAGTAAAAATGTTTTCTAGTTGTCATAAATCGACGCTGTCATGTTGCACGCTTCGTACGTCGTATCGCGAGGCACGAGGAGAAGATATCCGTCCACGTTGTTCCCATGGTTACTACGTATAAACAACTTGAAACCCGCATTCTTCGGTGAAGGCGAGAAGCAGCCAGCAGATTTAGTGTTAACCAAGTGAAAGCTAGTGAGCGAGAAAATAGTCGTTGCGTAAACGAGCCCTAACTTTTCACTGAGATCTCTAATCTTAAAGTAGTACCACTTCAAACAATTTTGAAATATCAAACAACAACAAATTATTAGCAAACTTCAAATCTCATGTGTCTGTCACATTTCTGTCAAAGCTGAAACTGAACACTCAAATTCAGAATTGTCTTATTCAAGATACGTCACATTTCAAGTATATTAAATTTTAATTAAGCACTAATACCTTTGTTCCGGCCTATTCCCGAAGTTTAGAAAATAAATTGAAAATTACAGGATTAAAAATCATTCAACATCGATGATAAATCTTAAACTATCTGAAGTATTTGGAATGTAGAAAATGGCATTGTTGCGCGTCGAATGCATCAGTAATTACCTATAATGTAAAATATTATTACTTTACGGCAGTTTGATGAACATGAATATAAGAGATAACATATTCTTTCATTCTAATAAGGTTCTTGTGCAGGTTTCCATAAAGTGATCATGTCCCTTTAAGATGGAAATCCCCGTAGGATACAGACCAAACGGCGAGCATATAACGACAAAAATTGATCGATATATGAAAGCACGTGAACTGAACTCAAATTCTAAAATTCCTTTATTAATAATAGATACCAGACGTATAAATATTTAGTTGGCGCTCCTTCGAAATTCCGTGAGTGTTTGCAAAGGAGCGCCAACGGAAAAAGGTGCCTGAGTGTATCGACAGAAAATGTAGAGCCAAAAATACTGCCAGCTACTCAAAATTTATATTGCTTTCTGCAGGATGCGCAAATTTTAAGACTATTAATTTGGTTTTCCCATTGTACTTCATGTTACTGCGTAAGTAACAATTTACTCTTTTTATATTGTACTAATAGAATTTGTTAACCCTTTTGTACAAAAACTACAATCAAAACCCAATGCATACCAGTTTTCTATCAACATAATAATTACGATATTACGATGAAGTTTAGGGCAGTGACACGACGTAGTATTATTGTATATAACTCTATGGTGGAGCCAGTTACTGGGTTAGCCGCAAGGTGCACTGGTGGGGGAAAAGAAGAGCGTCGTACTGAAGCCAATGCTATTAGACTGGATTTCTTAAGCCTAAAACGCGCGATTTTAGTCGATTTGTTGACAGTTGCTGACATTTTTAAGCAAGTGGAATCCTTATTTTCCAATTACAACCTAAGCAGCATAAAGGATTGGAGAAAACAACGGTTTTTTAAGCCTACGAAATCCACTCTCAAACTGGCTTGACTAGAAGTGCCGTTGTTTAACTCACCATTTCAATCTAGTGCCCCTTGCAAGTATCGCTCTTGTAGCAATATGACGTCAATTGACGCTGCTCACCATCATCGGCTAAGGAAACAACCAGTTTGGCGTAGCAGTAAAACAGGCGCATGAGAGCCATGCAACCTTGCATTGTCCGCAATATCGATGCACGCGATCTGTTATTAGTGCCATTCAACGATGCTTGGGTGCACGGAAATACGCACTGTTAGCCAGCGAAAAGATGATTTGCTGTTGTGAACCGGATTTCCGTTCACAGCTTACAGTTTAAAGCAAAATATGCTAAGTCTGAAATTTGCCTAAAAAATGGGCGGTTAACATGAATAAATGACTTATTGTCAAGCAATTGGCTTATTGTTATTCACAATTGGCACTTTGTTTTCTCGACTACTTCCCTTCAACAGTGAAAGTCAAACAGTTACGAGATAGAAAAATGAGCAAACAGATTTGAGAAGTGGCCACCCGCTGTTGTCACTGGAAAGCTATAGTGACAGTAACAAGGCCAACTGAGAACGGGCCCGTACTGGAAAATTAAAGTGCGAGCAAATAGTTGGACAAAACTACATCCTAGATTCAAGAGGTGGCGAATGGGAAACTGGGGGAAAGAGGCTACCATTGAAGGTCTGGAATGTCCTGAATGCGCAATAATATGTAGACAACTGGCCTTGGATATGTTAAAAGTATTAAAACTAACGATTTGAGGTGAGGGAACTGAGAAAAAGAGACAATAGGAGAAAAAGAGACGGTGGTCATCGTGGGTGAGTGGTGAGAGGGCTCAGCATGGTTGCTGGAGGTTTGTGGATCTAGTCGAATCCCTGGAAAGGGGATCTTGGCAAAGTCCCCACCAGGACTGCCGGCCAGGATAATATGAGAGGTAACGTTTGTGGAAGAGGCTTGAGGATCAGTTCTGTTCGAACCCATGGAAAGGGAACTTTGGCAAAGTCCCCGCCAGAACTTCCGGGCAGGGTAACGGAAGAGTGGTGTTGTGCTCCTTCAGCAGCTATGACAACTTATTCTGGTCAATTCTGCACAATCTTTCGGCGCCCTACGTTGATCGAAGGTTTCCCGGTTCAAATCCTTAGGTTTGCTCCTCTCGTTACCAGATATTTCTTCTCTCAAAAAGACTGGTAATGTTCAAAGTTGAGCCTGTTGAGCATAATAAATCATATATATGCCCTACACCCGTTCGGGCCACAAAGCGTACCACGGGTTCCTACTGGTAGCCTAAGACTTAAAATTTGAGTTATTCATTCTTGATGCTTTTGCAAGAAACTTTCTGAACAAAATGACAGTTAAACAACGTGCATTTTTCGGAAACTACATTTTTACTTTTACAGATCGAATTCAATTTCCTTCTAGAGAAATTAATTTTAAAATAAGCGTAAAAATTAACGAGGCTCGCAATTGCTTGACGAAAGCAGCTAATGACAAGGAATGGTATCAAAAATTGAGCAACTGTAATGCCTTAGCGCCGGTGCACACGTGCGGTCGCCGCTGCGGTACCGCATTTGCGGTTTGGTTTACGTGCCATCTGTTCGGTAGTGCACACGTACCTGCGTCGACGTTGCGTTGCCGCCCGCCGCTCGTGCGGTCGTTTTGCACCGCAATTCCCCCATCAACGCAGCTGTACCGCAGCGTTAAAAAAACGCAATTGCGTCTCTGAGTACCTTGGATGACTTGAGCGGTGCACACGTCCGCCATTTACCGTAAAAGCGTTACCGAAAATGGCGTCCAATTTCGAAGAAATATACCTGGAATTGTTTATTGGGGGAGTAAAGAACTATCCGGAAATATGAAATGTTGCTGCAGAAATGATTGAAGACTCATTGGGAAGTAATTAAAGAACTTATCCGATTTTTTTTAGTTAATCTGCAAAGGATGTATAACTTTTTCCCCTGGTACGTCTTAAATTAGTACATCAATGTACCAAAATTCGTCGCATTGGTTTTAAAATATATTTTTTGTTCACGAGGTTGGCGAAAAAAGCAACATCGTCTCATTGGTTTCAAACTATAATTTTTTTGTACACGAGGTTAGGGAACCGAATGCGCACATACGTCGCGGAAGCGGCACCGCAGCGTCAACGCGCGTTAATAGAACGCAGGTGTGCATTCATTGGATGCGTCACCGCAGCGGCGCCGCAACGTCCAAAAAACTCACGTGTGTACCGGCGCTCATAGCTTAAAGTGGCACTGACACCGAAAGAAAGTCTGCAGAATCTGGCAATATCTAGCGCTTCCTAGTACTATCTAGCACTTGCTTGCATTAAGTGGAGGAATGCACAACGCCTTTTCTGTTAAAGAAACAAACAAGCCACGTGCCTCCTTGAAAATTTGCTACGTTCTCACGCACATGGGGGCAAGCTGTAAGAGTATCACTGCCGCTAGATGGTGCCACGGTAGATTCGTACGATTTTCTGTTGGTGATAATGTGCCTTTAATGCGTTTTAAAATTCAATATACCAGCTGAATGAGAAATAGGCAGCAAAAGAATTTTCAGGGTTAGAATTTTTTAATGGTCCACCCTGTATACCATACGTTTCAGAACCGACAAACTTCGAAGGCATGCAAAGAAGGTAAAGAAAGGTCAAAAACTCTGAAACAACACCTATCCAAAAACGCTTGGTTACCGAGCTATCGCCAAGCTCAATTATTTTATGATCGAGTATTTAAGTCTTGGCTTAGTGATAGCCTGTGTCCGACTGCCTGCAAGGCGCACTTCTTACTGTGGCTACATGCGGTAAGGCTAAATTCATTAGCTCCACGAACTCGGATGCAAGCACGGCGCACCAATCTGTAGGAAAACTTGGCGATAATCGAATTATGTTCGAAACTGCAATATCGTCTAATCTTGCCAAGATAGGAAGAGCTTGCAAGATCTTAGTACACTGAAGCAGGGAAGTGGACCAGCCTTCTTTTCAAAGCCTCTCACCAGGAGCGAATTAATTCTATACACGTCGCTGCCCCTACTCTCACTAACCAGCAACTTTTAACTTTTGAAAAATGAAAAATTCGTTAGAAAAATGCTTTTTTTTTTTTATAAATTAAGAAAGCAAAAGAAGGCAGCAGAAGTTCCTTTTTTATTATTCGTTAGAAAATCTGTTTTATTTTCCTGAAGCTGGGAAGCCTAATTATGATCATTTTCCCCGACTTTTTAAAATATAGCCTTCATTAACCAGCTGAAAGGGGGGGGGGGGGGACTGAGGCTTAATGGCGCGTCGACAACTTGGTTATTAGCGCCAACCTCAGTCACAGTGCAGTGGTCCGGGTTGCCACTGCACCACACATTACAGAGCTGAAAGCCGTAAGGCAGGAATGTAAATGGCCTGTTCCGACTGATGACCCTGGAACGTTGGAAAGGGTCGAGGTGGGGGGGGGGCGGCCCCAGGCGCAACGGTAACCAACTGGCCCATTAGCTTTACGGCATACTGTTGAGCATTGCAAGTGCCAATTTTAGAGCCTTAGTTGCAGTGTACGATAATTTTTATAAACGCGTTAAAGAATGATGGTTTTAAAACATTATCAAAAGGCGTGACTTCCTAAGGTCAGATCAGGTATTTCAATGTTTTTAAGTGTTTCAGTTTCCGGAATCGGTTTGGAAAGTTAATTTACAACGCTCGTTAAAGCCACCCCCTCCCCCTCCCGGTTCAAATTTGAATAGCTTTAAAGTAGACTCTCATCTTATTTTTTTAACTGCAAAAATAAAAATAAATAAGTAACAAACATAAACAGCAGAAAGGAGAGGGACGTTAAGCGCTCCCGTTCCCCTGCACCCCCCCCCCCCC
>JAHWFP010087803.1:32765-44794 GCA_023313725.1 Lithobius niger | reverse complement strand
GGCATAACTGCAATAAACTAAATCTAAGGCTAGTGCCAATATTTGTGATGAAAATGCGTTTAGTCCCGTCTGAAAAATCTCTAAGCAGCTATTTTCTGAGCTGTTGGATTATTTTCGTATAAATATTAAGAAAAACATTAGATTTACTGCCTGTTTCCATATCTAAACATCTGGTAAACACCTGGAAATTGCTATTGGACGCACCTGAAAAACCAGGAAATGTCAGGGAAATTGAGAATTAAAAATAATTGTCTGAACCCTGATATTGCAAACTAATTTCTTAACCATAAACAGGGTTCATACCAACCTGGGAAGTCGGGGAATATCAGGAATAGTCAGGGATATGAAACACGGTTAGGCGTATTAGTCATCGTGGCTGAGTGGTGAGAGAGCTCAGCCTGGTTGCTGGAGGTTTGAGGATCTGGTCGAACCCCTGGAATGAGGGCTTGGCAGTCCCCACCAGGTCTGCCGGCCAGGGTAGCGTGAGAGGCTACCATGCTCCTTCAGCGGATGTGGGAACCGTTCTGGCCAATTCTGGACAATCTTTCAGCCCCTTACGATGATCGAAGGTTTCCCGGTTCAAATCACTGGGTTGGTTGGTTCCTCCCTTTACCAGACATTTCTTCTTTTTATAAAAGTCTGGTAATGTTCGAAATTGAGCCGGTTCAGCCGCACGAGCATTAAATTGCGTCGGCTGACTTAAGGCTCAATAAATAATAATGCCATTTTGGCTCTGATATCACTACTTTGATTGGCTGAAACTTGGCGGGTTCTTTCACCCATGTGGGTTTTGATCTTAACCGTAGACAGGGCTCGTACCGACCTGGAAAGTCATGGAAAATCAGGGGTATGAAACACGGTCAGGCATGTAGGAAAAGACTCGTAATGACGTATAAATATTAGAAACTAATTTCTTAACCGTAGAACAGAGTTCATACCGACCCAGTTTGTATGTGTTCTTAAAAACTAAAAACGTATGGAGACCGGCTTACAAGCTATTTTGTTTACTCTAATATTCTTTGCAACAATGCTGCGTGCTCCACGCTGAAAGCACGGCCCTCAATATTGTTGTGGAATTCATTGTTAAAATTACCATTGTTGAATCGACCAACTCGTTGTTGCTTACTGTACACAAAGTTAAACTTTAGTCACTGGGCTGAAATTGCCCCAAAACCTTTTTAGGGAAACCCCTTCTAGGTGCGTTTATGATGTACTCTGTTAAGGAAAAACCTTTTAAGCTAGATTTGGGAAAATATTTTCAGGGACAATACCGTGTGCTCTTTTGACGTAAAATATTCTTTGAGCCGATTGTGTGCTTTTTTTAGGGGGCGTCGGACGAAAGTCTAACTGGAAAATCGTCTAATGGGATAATTGTGTAATATCTGCATAAATAAAAAATAAGGAAAATCATCTAAACGGAATATCGTATAATGGATAAACGTCTAACTGGACAGTAATATACCTGCTTTTCTGATGTTATATATGTATAGCCGCAGCGAGCGCAGCAGCACGAGCGAGGCAAGGACATTGGACGAATTTCCTGTCAAACGATTTTCCATTGTACGAATTTCGTGTTAGGCGATTTTCCATTATACGAATTTCGTGTTAGACGATTTTCTATTATAAGAATTTCGTGTTAGACGATTTTCCATTATACGAATTTCGTGTTAGACGGTTTTCCATTATACGAATTTCGTGTTAGACGATTTTCTATTATAAGAATTTCGTGTTAGACGATCTTCCATTATACTAATTTCGTGTTAGACGGTTTTCCATTATACGAATTTCGTGTTAGACGATTTCCATTACACGAATTTATTGTTAGACGATTTCCATTATACGAATTTCGTGTTATAGACGGCTTTCCGTTATACTGTTCTACGTTCTTCCAATTATGTGAATTTTCAGTTCGACGATTACCCCTCGCCCCCCTTTTTTAAGCTGAAACATTTTTAGGGCCGATTGTTGTGTTGGGGGCGGTGTGCCGGTTCTCACGGTGTACCACCGTACCAGAAATACCACAGTACCAAATACCGTGCATTGTTAAGATACTGGTATTGTTTTGATTTGGAAAAAGGTGCTAAAATTACAACAATAGTTCGTTTAGGTTTTGTGTTGAACGTCTCCTCATCAGTGCAACAATCGGGTGAAAGGGTTCAAAGGATATAACGAGCGTTAACCACTCCTGGTCATCTGCCCGAAGCCCTAAGGCCCTATGTCTGCAACGGCCAGGCGGTCACCCACCCAAGTATCAATCCAGCCCAATGCTGCTTAACTTCGGGGATCTGACGAGAACCGGTGTTTCCAGCACTGCAATGCCGCAGACGAAGATCAGCAATGGTACAATTAGAATTCTAAACAATGCATAAAAGTGGAGCAATTTTGTACTTTTACTTTGTTATAGGCCTAGTGTTAAATTCAAATTTTAGTAGACGGTTATGCAAATTTCGGGTGAGACATATGTTAAGCTAAAAGTCTGGGAGAAACATCAATAAATTTTCCCCATAAAAATTGTTATCAACAAAACAGTTTTTTCAATAAAGTGTCTTATTATTATTTATAAAACGGGTGTTAGCACAATAGTACCAGCTATCTAAGTACCGGGAAAACCGAGTACCGGGTTACTCAGCTTGGTACCAGCACTGGCTGAAAAATGTCTGGTACCGACCAACTCTTGCCGACTGTGTTAAATTTTAGGGTTAATACCTTCAGTGAAAAGATAAAACGGGGAAAAGTTTGGCGTTAGGGTTACGCAAAACAATCTCACAACGAAGAATTTCTCGCTGGCTAGTTATTTCAAATTTCCATGCAGGATGAAAAAAATAAATTGAAAAAAATGTCACATTTTTCAGTTGTCTCGTTGTCAGTTATAGTATCCGCGGCCTATCTTGAGTCCGCCCCAGAACGAACACAGATAATCGATTGTACGTTTTTGGTAGCGGAGTGCCTTGTTGATATCCAAGATGGTTACAAAAACAATGGCGGCCGTCGATTAAAGCCACCCATTCCAGGAAGACACAGCCGCTCATAAGACACCTGCAGGATTCAAGATACGCCGAGCAGATAATCGATTGTACGTTTTTGGTAGCAGAGTGCCTTGTTGATATCCAAGATGGTTGCAAAAACAATGGCGGCCGCCGATTAAAGCCGCCCCCTCCAGGAAGACGCAGCCTCTCATAAGACATCTGCAGGACTCAAGATACGCCGAGCACATAATAATCGGTTGTGGTCCTTGAACATTCGTTGAGAAGTCCTGGAAAAGTCCTGGAGTTCTTTCACAAGCCCTGAAGTCCTGACTATTGTAGTCTTGAGTAAACATTATATCTTATAGTTTCTTAGAATTAAAGGCACATTCCACCTGCCTTATAACATTCCGCCTGCCTCGTAAGAGCCACGCGCCGATCGCCTCCGCCGTATTTTACCATCGCCAAGGTCAACTGAAATAGCTGCGTTCTTCGCTGCGAGAAACGCAGCTACTATCTCAGTTGGCTTTGGGAATAGTATACGAAACAGGATCAAGTTGAAGATTGTGTCGTCACAAACCGGAATGATTTTCGTATTTTAACATCACAATTTATAATTTTTTAGGTTGGTATACGTATAATTTTTCTTCGGCGATCTATTGGCATAATTAATTTTAATTTTTACCGCATTCGTTTTTTTTTTTTTTACAGTGACGGAGCTAGGGGTGTGCCAGGGTGGGCACACTCAGGTCATCACCAGAAGAGAAAAAGCTTTAAAAAGATTGCAGGCTAAACTTGACATTAGTTGAATAACCTGAGCTTTTATTTTTTTTAAATTTATTTAAGTTTATTTAATTATTCATTTTTGTACCAACTTTGCATTAATTTATTTTGTGTGTTTATGGGGCGTATTTACAAAAAAATTAAACTGCATTGAAGCTTACGTTGCGGTTTTAGTTGAATTAAACGGAATACAAGTGCCTAATGCGGCTGCCTTGAAAAAAAAGTCTCTGACCCACTTTACTTCCGGGTGTGCCCTCTGCCAGCCGCCCCACCCCCAAACAATTCAGTCCTGACGCCGTCACTGGTCTTTTAGATTTTGATCTCGTAGGAATTATTGGCAAACGATTAAAATTAGTACATGCGCACACACACATGAAACTTCGAGGTTATTGTAGGTGCGCAAAGGATCATATACGTGCAGGATACCATAATATAGTTCCCTAATATTCAGCAGAAAATCTCGTAGACGCCACATTTTAAAACGGATTGTTAGCAAGAGATTGACTAACGGTAAGTAAATAGACCTTTGGGGTCGTAGTTGATGTGGAGAATCAAGAAAAATGGCGCTAGGAGGAATGTCCCTTTAAAGTTAACAACAAACAACGAACTGATAGCTGCTCTCACCACTTACAAACTTTTTGAACTTGTCATACATACTATTGATCAAACATTATAGAGGAGAGGTAAAAAATATGTATATATTCTAAAACATACGTGCAAGTGTGTCTATACGCCCAATAAGGTATATCATGTCACTAAGTTTGATATGTGGTGTACAAATCGTGTAATTTATCGAACGAATGTTCGATGCGAGGCTTTTTTCCCCGTCCGTCGCTTCAACGTTGTGTTCTGCTGTATCAGTTTGTGAATATATTTATATTCTAGCACTGTATATTTTTTGTTTTTTTATATTTTGAAGGGAGATGGTGTTTTTATTGCAGAGTGGGGGTGGCCAGTGACTATTCCAAGTAAGGAGGGGGGGGGGGGGGGGGATGAAGAAGTCCCTAGCTTCCGTTGAATTTCTTTGATTTATTGCTGGTGGCGTTTACACGATGTGTCGTGCAAGTTACGTTGGATGAAAGGGTTGGGGGAAAAGGGTTGAAAAAAATTAGTATTGGATTTGTGAATAGGAAGCAGCGACGAGTTGCGTGTTTGATACGCTGACCAATCGAAATTTAGTCCAGCGCAAATAGAAGACATGCGTATTTCCCGGAATAATTCCACTCTTGCAGCCGTGTGACCAGCGTTAGTCCGTTACGAAGCAGACTGTCAGCAAGATGTCACAAGACAGCTAAAAGATAAATAAGTGGTGCTCGTGAGTGCACGCATGGGTTTTTGCTTAGAGCGTGAAACGTTTTTTAAGCCATAGTCTAAAAAAAAAAAAAATTACCATCGCGTGTCAGTGCTTTCATCAAACACACTTCCTGGATCCGATGACTATGGGTGCCCGAGCCCCACTCACACGATGATCGCCTCGAAACGAGTAGCCGTTCAGAGGTGTGCCGCAGCTAAAATCTTTGATCCAACGAAGACTTTCATCCATTATGCAACATTCTCACGTTTATCAATGGCTATAAGCGGCAACCTGCAACATTAAAATTTAAAATAACCTGCAGCGTTAAAAAATAAAGAAAAAAAAAACAGTTTGAAAAATCGTGAATAAAAATAATGTAATACAAAAAAAACACACCCCACACAAGCATTAATTTCTTTTGTATCTTCCAGAGAATCATTGAATTAATAAACCTTTAGTGACCTAATCTGATAAAAAAAAAAGTACACTACCCCACCTAATTCAAACCCAGGACATCCCACTTACTGACCGGGTCACGCTGTTTGAACTGGATATCGCTTTCATTAAGTCTTTTTCGACGCCATTCAGTCGCTCATGCCTGAAGGGGTTAAAACGGGAAACAATACGTAATGGGTGATAAATGATTAACCTCGGAACAGTAATGAAGTCTGGCAGTGAACGTTGCAGGAGACGGTGACGGCAATACTGTGCAATTAAGAAAATGTTACTTAAATAAATTTCCCAACCTAACAGGCGGACACCAATTTTATAACGGTGAAACTAGGAACCGTCGGAGATTATGCGTGCACCGAGCATTTATGCTGCTCCATCTTGCCGTCACATGCTAATGCAGCAATGCGTCTACATAATTAGATCGTATAAATCAAGACGACCACTTTTAAGAATTAAGTAAGAACTAGCTGTACCCCCGGCGTAACATACGCTGGCTAGCCGGTTCCCGCATACCTGAGCGTAACACTGTAGTGGGCCCCGGTTTCCCCTATTGTGTGGTGTGAATATCCCCACCTCTGCTCCCTCTTTGAACCCCTGCTGATTTGTGTTCTGGAAGTAAATGTTTATTTTCAATGGAAGACGTTTCTCTGTTCTGATACCAAACCCAACAACGGTTGTGCATGCAGTGATTGTTACTCAACCAACTTTGAAACTCTTGCAAGTCGGCTCTTAAGAGCTAGCTTTATTAATGCAATATGTCGATTGTTATAGGCCACATCTGTTTGTTTGACATTGTCGGTCGCTCGCCCTCTTTCATTATACACCCTCTTTCATTGTAGTGCATAATAATGATGAATTTGCTTGCCCAACCTAAGCGTATTATATATATACATAGATCCAATCACTTTACACACAAAGAAATAATCGAATGGCAGTACATGGAGACCGGGTCCAGGTTGGGTCGGGGTTGGGGTCCAAATCAGGGTCGGGGAGGAGTGGCTAACAGAATGCGCTGATTGAGTGAGCGAAGCGAACGAAAATCGGCGTTTGTTGACCAGTATGCCCAAAAATTTGATTGTTCGGGTTTTTGTTGTGCATTTAACAAACACGAGGAAATAATCGAATGGCAGTACATGAAGACCGGGTCCAGGTTGGGTCGGGGAGGAGTGGCTGACAGGATGCGCTGATTGAGTGAGCGAAGCAAACGAAAATCAGCGTTTGTTGACCCAGTATGCCCAAAAATTTGATTGGTTGGGTTTTTGTTGTGCAGTCAAAAACACGTGGAAATAATCGAATGGCAGTACATGGAGACTGGGTCCAGGTTGGGTCGGGGAGGAGTGGCTGACAGAATGCGCTGATTGAGTGAGCGAAGCGAACGAAAATCGGCGTTTGTTGACCCAGTATTCGCTAAAGTTTGATTGGTCGGGTTTTTGTTGTGCATTCAACAAACACGAGGAAATAATCGAATGGCAGTACATGGAGACCGGGTCCAGGTTGGGTCGGGGAGGAGTGGCTGACAGGATGCGCTGATTGAGTGAGCGAAGCGAACGAAAATCGGCATTTGTTGACCCAGTATGCGCAAAAATTTGATTGGTTGGGTTTTTGTTGTGCAGTCAACAAACACGTGGAAATAATCGAATGGCAGTACATGGAGACGGGGTCCAGGTTGGGTCGGGGAGGAGTAGCTGACAGAATGCGCTGATTGAGTGAGCGAAGCGAACGAAAATCAGCGTTTGTTGACCCAGTATGCGCAAAAATTTGATTGGTCGTGTTTTCGTTGTGCATTCAACAAACACGAGGAAATAATCAAATGGCAGTACATGGAGACCGGGACCAAGAAAGGGGTTAGGGTTGGGGTCGAGTAGCTAACCGGATCTGCTGATTGAGTGAGCGAAGCGAACGAAAATCAGCGTTTGTTATCCAGTATGCGCAAATATTGAGTCGGGTTTTCGTTATGCATCCTATACCATCGGTGCGTAGTACGGGGTTCGTCTAGTTTTTTTTTTTTAATAAAAAGATAGATGTAAGTAAGGAATATGTTGTATTCATGTGTGGCGTCTGCCGCTTGTTCGTGCTATTAGTGTTTGCGCAGCTCAGTGATGCATGGGAAGATTTTGCTTGGGCGGGGGGGGGGGGGGAGGGGTGGGCGGTGGGTATCTGCTAACGAGCGTCCATGTTGCGCGTCTGCAGGCTGTCTTGCGCGCATCAGCCGTAAATTAAGGGCTAGTGGACAGACAGACGCTAGACCCCATTGTCACCGTGTGGCCAGTAATTGGAACGCCAGCCTCACCTGACGGTGTCACGCTCCAACTGGTGACCCATCCACCAAAAATCGACGGATAGCTATAGGGGTCATCCTCAGTTACTGTTGAGTTTTTTTTTCAGTTAAGTTAGACGTTGGAGCGTCTACTAGTTGCTTGTCAAGCTGGTGCAGTGGCGGCATTGGTGTGCACTCTTTATTGTTTTTTGGGAGGGGGGGGGGGAGGGGAGAGGTGTGGAGAATAAAATTAGATAGGTTTACTGGCTGTTGTGCAGTTGTAACACAATATTTGTTACTGCACAGTAAGTAAACGTAGCAAATTCTTGACATGCAGCCGTATTCCACGAATCCACTCAAGTGTGAGTGTGAGAGGGCAAATGTGAGTGTGAAAATCTCAGGCACGTCCATTTACCCGCATTAGAACGGGTACTGCAGCTGTTTAAAGTCAGGAATTGTATATGTAACATGCGTTAATGGCATAAAATAACTTAAATAACGAATTTCGGCAAGAAGGGTCAATTCAAAAAAAAATATGAATAGAACCTTTTTTGAAGAAAATTTTGTTTTTAACATAATTGGTAACGGATTAATTTTCAATCAGATGAACGCTTTAGACGCTAGAAGCAAAAAACTGTTTTTCGCGCCTTTTTTGGACGCCATCTTGAATTCCCCAAGGGTGCCAAGGCAGCATCATTATGTTTTGGAGTACGGACATATTGTAGAACATCTCTGTGCAAAGACATTTGGTGGAGAAAGTATTTTTAAGTTAGGCCAAAAATCAGCATTTGGCAACTGGACTGACTATACGTATTTTTCTAAGTTGAGCGATATTTTACACCCGTTTCCGTTTTATTTAAGGCATTGGCTGTAGTGAAGTTATTTTCGTGGATAATTTGGCAATATTTTGGTGGATTTATTTTTTTTAGTACCCCATTCGAACCTTTGTTTTAACCAGTCCTCCTTTCCGGTTTATTTTTTTATTTTTATCGGAGGTACGGATACATAGGATCTGGTTTTGGGGTTTGTACAACATCTCTGTAATGTGTGGCGCAGTGGCAACCGGGACCAGTGCACTGTGACTGAGGTTGGCGCTAATAACCTAGCTTTCGACGCGCAATAAAGCTTTCCTCCTCCCAATTCTTTTAAGAGCTGTTTAGCCCCCCCCCCCCTCCACTCCCCCCCCAAAAAAAAAAAATGATTAATACATTAACATACACTGTCCTGTTTGATATTTTAATTATTGATCAGCGTATCGGTGCAAGATTTTTCAGGTTTTTTCCAGTTTGGTACCCCTCCGACCTCGACATAAAGTTTTTTTCAGAAAGCATTAAAACAATAATCAAATTCTCTGACTTGAATTCCGGTATGCAAATGTGTTCACGGTCCGTTTCAACCTCACTTTTTGAAGTTGTGTAATAATTATTTGAAACGATTTCCTCGAACTTCCAACAAGGTACACTTACGTCCCCCCCCACTGAGAAACGCAACGAATTCCAGGTAAAAGAAAGGCACACCGTGGTCATCATCTTTTCCTGTATCACCTTGTTAGTTCGCTCCCCAGGAAAATAAATAGCTGGCGGAGAAAAGGCTATAACTACTGTTGGTTTAACACTTGGCACAACACGAAGCGCATCTGCCCGCGTGTCGTTGCCATAAATCCACTTGACGCTCTCGTTAAAATGGAGCCCCCCCAACCTCCCCTTCTTACCCAACACCCCAAACTACCGGGCTTGATCGTAAATCCTGCAGCGTTGGGTGGCCACCGGGGCGGGGACGTGGCCTACCACGGTCGGGCTAGTATTTTAGAAATGATTAAGGATTGTCCAGAGCTAATCTGTATCTATTTCTGTAGCTATTTATGATTATTTTTGTCATGCATACATTCGCAGTATGTGTGTATGAGAAAAATAATTGGATTGCCCTCCCTGACATAAGCAGCTGTATTTTTCACTCATGACTCTCTTGCTGTGGTTTATTACTGTGGTTTATTTTTGGGAACTTACGAACACACGCATCTGGTGTCGATCTGTATTAATCTCGATTAATCTACTTAACTAGAAATGATACATTCCGCCTTGCCCAAATCTGTGTCATTCGGTGATCAAAGACGGCGTGAATGAGGGAATTTCAATTTCAATATGAATATTGAAAAAGTAGGGAGCCAAGGACTCGACCTTGGGGAACACCAAACGAGGTATATGTCTCATTGTCTCATGAATAGATATTTGTCTTCAATGCATACCTTTGCAGTATGTGTGTGAGAAAAAATAACTGGATTGCACTTCGTTACTGTAGCAGCTGTTAAGCTATATCAGGACTGTATTTTTCATTCACAGTTGCTGAGGTTTATTTGTGAGAACGAACGAGCGAGCACAAGCATCTAGTCTCTTGTCTATTTAATGCACGGAAACTATAGAAATTATGCATTCTGTCTTGACCAAATAATGCCATTCTTCGATCAAAGACATAGTGAATGAGCTCTTTCAAACTACAATTTCGAAAAAGTAAGGAGCCAAGAACTTCACCTTGGGGAATACCAAACGAGGTATTTGTCTCATTGTCTCACGTAGATATTTGTGTCAAGCGTACTTTCCCAATGTGTGTATGAGAAAAATAATTAGATTACCGTCCATGACTGTAGTAGCTGTTCAGGTATATCTGGACTGTATTTTTCATTCACAACCTCAAGTTGCTGTGGTTTATTTGTGAGAAAGTATACGAACACAAGCATCTGGCCTCTTGTCTCTTTAATTTATACGTAAACTGGAAATTATACATTTCGACTTGACCAAATCAAAATCTCAGTCTTCGATGAAAGGTGGCGAGAATGAGCGAATCCGAACTACTTTTTATTGAAAAAGTAGGGAGCAAGGACTCGGCCTTGGGGAACACCAAATTTAAAAACGTCACGATAGAAGTTACATAACCGATCGTGTGTCAGCCGTCTGTTTATTGGGTGTAAGACACGGAGAAGGAATTGCATTGACAAGATATCGACGTATCTCTAACATAGTCCCAGCCAGATGCACCGTTGTGCTGTCCTGGATAGTGTGTCCTATTCTTTCAGCAGCTATGGGATTTGTAACGCGCCAATACAGGACAATTTTTTAGCATTCATTGATTGCAAGTCTTTGTTCGAATCCGTCGTTTGCCGTTTCCGTTGCAAGACTGCTTTCTACTAAAAGAAAAAAAAAACGTGCATTTTTTATTTTGTAACTGACACTTAATGGTGGACTTGATAACAGGAGTGATTTGTTCCCGAAACGCCACTGTTTAGTATTTTGCAAGTTGCTCATTTTAGCTTTATTTTACTAGAAGAAGAAAATCTAAGATATTAGAAACAGGGCCACCGATTTCTTCAGGCTTTAGGTTAATATTAGTATAAGCGTGTGGCATGACTGGGCTTTTTCTGGCTTTGGGCCTGTGGGAAAAAGTCCGTGTAGTGTATCACTACCTCTCGGTGCTCATGACTAGAAATAAACTTGTCCTTTAACTTGTGGTTAAAAATTAAGTGTCCCTTATACGGTTCAAAAATTACCCTTCAGATTTAAGAGTTCTAATTAAGTATCCTTTCCCTTAAATTAGGGAAAAATTAAGTATCCCTTAAGTCAAGGTTCAAAATAAAGTATCCAGTAATTTAAGGTTCAAATTTAAGTGTCCCTTAAGTCAAGGTCCAATTAAGGATCCGTAAGTCAAGGTACAAAGTAGCACTATCCCTTAACGTAAGGTTTGAAATTAAGTATCCCTGAAGTTAAGGTTTAAAATTAAGCATCCCTTAACTTAAGGTTCAAAAGTATCGCTTAAGGTAAGTATCCTTAAGTTATATGAATACAGATGCAAACCTAATTACGTTGCCTTTTCGACTTATATGTCAGACTGCCTGAGCGGGGAATCGAACCCAGGACCTTTGAAACCAAAGGCCGAGGTCCTACCGCTGAGCCAGACTGAAAGGCCGTGTCAGTTTGGCTCAGCATGAAGTAATACCAGCACCGGAATAGTTTTTGATAAAAATATAGCCTATAAAGGTGCACATGTAAAACAATAAAACACGACGTTTCGGGGATAATTTGCACCCCGTTATCAAGTGTGGATATCCGCTCAAAGGCTTCGTACACAAATAAAAGAACACAAAATCATGTTATGGCAGACACATCTTAAAAATAAAAAATTTTAAAAGTTTAAAAACCAAGAACCTATGTATTGCTGGCCGAAACAGCAAATACAGTAGGGTGACCAGCAAGACGACCTCTTCCCTGCGAGTGCAGGTAAGAAGTGA